>VDFB02027462.1:43541-132948 GCA_007258455.2 Sequoia sempervirens | reverse complement strand
TAAATAACATTAATATTATAAATAAATAGACATTCTTGCATGCCATACATACATACATACATACATACATATGAACTGCCATATGTATGTATGTATGTATGTATGTATGGATACCATACATGCATATGTATGTACATATGAATGCCTTATGTATGTATGCATGTATGGTATCCATACATACATACATACATACATACATACATACATACATACATACATACATACATACATACATAGAGCCACTTTCACAAACACATAGACACATATCAAGCCTCTTTCACAAACACATAGACATACTCGGCCAAAAGATAGGTACATGACACCCTCAACTGTGGAGTGTATGATAATCCTCCAATACTGTCAATATAAATATGCAACTTGCATACTTACATATACATATGACATAGATATAGAAATTGGTGTTTCATATAGCCTTGTTCATTTACATTTAAATGAATTTGATCTATGCTTTAGTTGATATTCAATTGCTTTCACAAGTATGAGAATGTTGTTTCAATTCATATCAAAATGTTGGTTGAAGTTATATATAAGTAGATCATATATTGTTGTATAAAAAAGGGGCTCCAAATATTAGTATCATTTGGCTATTTCGAGTTATATATAAATATCATAATGTTGTGTTAGAAAAGGGCTCCAAATATTAGTATCATTTTTCTATTTCAAGTTACATGTATGAATTTTTTGTTTCAATTTGTTCATTCTAATTTGACATTAGATTTCCACAGTCCATGTCATTAAAGTATGTTGCTTCTGGATTCAACTATGTATTTATTTTTGGATCAACGTTTCAGATCACACTTAGTGATCCATCATCAGGATGCAAAAAGAGATGAAGCATCATGATGATGGATCACTGAGTGTGATCCGAAACGTTGATCCAAAAACAAATACATAGTTGAATCCATAAACAACATACTTTGTTCATTCTTTTAATTGTAAGAGTTAGAATTGGGGATATGATAGTATAACATGCATTGCTTGTTTCATTACACACACACCCTTGATCATTTGTAATCAACTCAATTAGATGCATGGTTAGTTTATTCTTCAATTACACTGACTCTTACATGTATGAACTTGTTGTTTAGTTTGTATCAGTTTTTTAATTGTAAGAGTTAGAATTGGGGATATGATAGTATAACATGCATTGCTTGTTTCATTGCACACATACCCTTGATCATTTGCAATCAACTCAATTAGATGCATGGTTAGTTTGTTCTTCAATTACACCCACTCTTACATGTATGAATTTGTTGTTTTAGTTTGTATCATTCTTATAATTGTAAGAGTTAGACTTAGGGATATGATTGTATAACATGCATTGTTTGTTTCAACACCCTTGACCATTTGCAATCAACTCAATTAGATGCATGGTTAATTTTTTCTTCAATTACACTCACTCTTACATGTATGAATTTGTTGTTTCAATTTGTATCACTCTTAATTGTAAGAGTTAGAATTGAGGATATGATAGTATAACATGCATTTAGGGAATTGGTTTTTTGAAGGGCTTTCAAGGTAAGCTATGTTGCACTTCACAATTCAAAGGGAATTATGGACATCTACAACACAGATTACTATTAGGTCATTCAAAATATCAATTCTCCCTAAAGAACTGTTGAATACAGATATAATTAACAATAATGATCTACGTGGTTTTCAAATTATCTGGTCGTGTTCAACTATGTCGTAGTATACCATTCAAAGTGAATTGGATGACTACTGCAACATAGTTTAACACTATCGAAGACTTCAAAAAACCACTTCTGATTATTGCATTCATCAAAATTAGATGTATGGTTTCTTTGTTCTTCAATTACACTCACATGTTTGAATATGTCGTTTCAGTTTGTCTGTTATTTGCATGTCCATATATTCATATATATAATCAGTTAACATGATCACCTAAGGGTTATAAGAGTTACAATTGGGGATATGGTAGTATAACATGCATTTCTTGTTTCATTGTACCCATACCCTTGTTCGTTTACATATATAACTTGTAAGAGTAGTATGATGCAAATATTTATACCCATGTTCTATTTGTACATATAGCCTCAGTTTGTGGCAAACCATTGCTAGATAGACTGAGAATGTTTTTAGTGGTAGATGCTTCCTCAGGGGCAACAAACCAAAATGTCTCGCTAGGCCTTGTGTTGTCCACCAATGTATCTGGATTAAGAGGCCAAATACTTGTCCTTTTGAACCTAGCTTTTATGTTATGAACTATCAATTCCTTCTCAAAAGAAAGGTTGCCAAGTGTACCCAATTCTATCCTTCTAATCTCCAAATTTGGATATTTGGTAGTCCATGCTGCTCTTTCCCTTTTAAAATGTGATTTGAAAGAGGAAAATACACTCACATCAAGTGGATATAGCCTGTGTGATGTGTGGGCTGGTAGGGTAAGCAAGTCAATGCCCAATTTCCTTGCTTCGATAATGGTAGAAAAGGCTATGTGGTTGCCATTGCCATCAAATATGAGGAGTTATCTATGGTTGGGTGAGACACCGCCAGGTACTTGCATAGCAAAATGTCTTAGCCATCTTAGAAATAGGTCCTTTTTCATCCATGCATGAGCTTGAACAACCATACATGCTCATGTATCATAGTTGATTATGTAGTTCTAGACGTGTTTTTTGCTTTTAAACAAGTAATTTAATCCTGGAATTTTTTGTCTAGAAGCGTTTTCACAACACAAAATTGTGATCCACTCTCGGCACTTTGGGATAATATACACATGTTCACTTCTGTTTCCCTTTTTGGCAAGCACCCTCATTGCACTTTTTCGCCTAGCTTGTAGCCCAGTCTCATCATAGTTCCAAATCCTTTGTGGTCCATAATTCTTGGTTGTATATGCCTTCTACAGTGTTCCATAGAATGCAACTACAACTACAGGTTTGCGATTGATAGTATTGTCTCTATCTTTCCCTTGGGATGTCCTCAAACATAGATCAATATTCCTTTTTTTGAACCCCATCCACCAAGACTTACCAAGAAGTCCATCTTTGAAGGGATTAGGCATGTTCTAGCATATTTGGGATACTTCATATTTTAGATTCACAATCTCCAAACCATGACCAACAACAACCATCTCCTTGCACCATGCCATGACCTCTGCCTCTTCGTCATCATTTAGTATTGTTGGGGTCCTTTTCCTTTTCATAGTGGTAACACCACTTAGCCAATTAGACAATGTGGTAGTTGGAAGACCTGGTGTAGGAGCACCTTTGCAATTTTTGGGTTTACATATGCATTTTGGAGTCTAGGTTAGTTGTGATTCTTTTCATGGTGTAATAAGGTCAATTTGACCAATATGTGATATAATTCAAGTTGTTTAGGGTCCTAGAGAAGTTTCAATAAGTTGCTAATAATGTTGCAATTTTTCTAAATGTTTACATTGTGCATTTTGTCAATTTTGAGGTAGTTAGAACATGAACGAACATTTATTAAGAATTATGTTGTAGACTATTAGTATGGTATCTAAACATGTTTAAAATCCCTCTCATACCATCGAGGCAGTTTGGCTTGTGAAGGTTTTGAAGATACAATACAATATTGCTTTGTTTTAAGGTGATTTTATGTGTTTTTCTGTAAATTCCTTCTTTGTACGGTTTCGTATGATCAAACAATGATGTGAAACTAGTGGGAAAAGTTGTAGCAGAGAAATAGAATTCATTTTATTCCTTTTAGAGATATTTTCATCAAGTTTGGTAGGAGATAAAGAGAATTTTCTATAGGTTGTTTGGCTTCTCAAGGTTTTCTAGGGTTTGTTGGAAAATATGGAATTTTAGGCCATTCCACCATAGGATAGATCAGTAAATTGGTGGAATGGGCCTATTAGAATTTTATTTTAAGATTCTTAGGTTTTTAGGGTAGGGTGATGGCATTAGAGGTGGATTTGCATGTGCCCTAGCTTGAAAATTTTGATTGTTAAGCATGAGATTACTGGTTTTGGAGTAGGACAACAAAAGGTTGAAGTGTTCTGTGAAAACCAATGATGAAATTGTAAGTTTGGTGACTGGTTGAAGGTGTTTGTGAATATTTTCAAGTTTTTTGTGAAGAAAATCAAAGACCTCGTTTGGAAAGAGGCCTAATTAGGCCTAGAAACAACGTTGAAGTGCATAATTGGACATATTCTTCCAAAACAATCCATGGAAAGGGTTTGATATTTTTTTTTACAACAAATTGGGTTTCTGAATGTGATTGAGACATGTCCCTAAAATTCCTTCATTGGGAGATATAGTTGAATAAGTGTGTTTGTTGTGCTACAAGCAAGTAGGTGGATTATTGAAGGAAGGTACCCTAGATTGGGGTTGAGACCTTCAAGACAAGTTGGAACCTATCTCTTTGAGCCTAATATCACCTTGCCTTGCATCAGGTGGTATCAGAGCTTAGGCTAGGATCATTCACAAGAAAATTGGGATTTGGAAGAAGGAAAGTTGAAGAGTTCTAATGCAAAGTGTTGGAGATGCCTCCAAAAGGAAATTCAGGTTTTGTTGCTAGGGAATTGAGGTCCCTAAGAGAGTCCCAGGAAGCCATGGTAGCCAGGATGGAAGCACTAACGAAGAGAGATAGAAAAGACAAAGGTATTGCAAAGGAGAGTGACTCTGAAGATGTGGAAGAGGGTGAAGAGGAGAGCACCCCAGAAGGATCCCAAGGACAGATGGATCCAAAAGAGAGGAAATTTCTTCAAGTGCTCAAGGTTGTGAAGGGAGAGACCAAAGATGTGAAGATGGAGCTATCTATGTATGGTGACAAGATAGATGCTGAGGAAGTAATTGAAAGGATAGATGCCTTAGATAATTATTTTGAGCTCAAAGAGATAGCTGAAGATAAGGTCAAGTTTCCAAAACCAAGTTGAAGGGACCAACACTCACATGGTGGAATTACACTCAAGAGGAGAGGACAAAGATGGGAAAGTCCAAGATCAATTATTGGGACAAGATGGTGGAAAAGGTAAAGAGACAATTCTTAACTACTGATTATAAAATACAAGTGTTTATAGGACTACAAAATTTGAAGCAAAAAGAGTTGGATGTGGCTGCATACACTAAAGAATTTCATAAACTTAGCATAAGATCAGAGCATATTGAAAAAGAAAAAGAAAAGGTGGCTAGATACTTGAATGACTTGAGGTCTACAAAACAAGATGAAATCATCCTTGCCACTCCTAGGACCATGGAGGAGTGTTTCCAAATAGCCACTAAGGCTGAAGAGAAGATCAAAAGGAGGCAAGAAAACCAATATAGGGGTAGAGGTAACCCAGGTGGAAGAGGTTCTCAAAGAGGACCAAATGAACAAAGCACTAGTCAATAATCTAGTGGAGAAACAAGAGGAAAATTTTAGAGGTAGAAGGCCAGGAGGCAGTGGAAGATTTCGTGGCCAAGGAAGGGGGTCTAATAGCTTCTCTGGAAGGTGTTATAATTGTAATCAATATGGACATCATTCTTGGAAGTGTGTGGAAAAATAGGGTACAAGTTCTCACAATGGAGAAAGGAGGACACAACTTGTTCATGAAGAAGATGAGGAAAGTGTGAACTCACCATCTCTCTGAAATACACCTGAAGTGGGAGAGGCTTTGATGATTAGAAGAACATTGATTAAGGTGCCAACTACAAAGGAACCTCCTCAAAGGAATTTTAGACAACATGTAAGACCCAAGGAAAGGTATATAAAGTCATCATTGACTCTAGTTCAACAGATAACATTGTGTCTTTGGAAATGGTAGAGAAACTTAAGATGAAAAGAATACCTCACCCTAATCCATATAAGATTTCATGGCTCAACAAGGGGTAGTAGGTGCTTGTAAATGAGCAGGCTTGGGTAGAGTTCTCCATTGGACCTTATAAAGACAAAATTCTCTATGACATTGTGCCCATGGATGTGTGCCACCTACTCCTTGGTAGGCCTTGGCAATATGACTAGAAGGCTCAACATGATGGTTACAAGAATGAATATAAAATTGAAAAGGATGGTGTGATAATTAGCTTGGAATATCTACAAGAGGATGAAAGTACAATCCATGAAGGTCCTAGTGTGATGGTTGTAAAGGAAAAGGTGTTCTTGAAAGACTTGGAGAAGGAATAAGTTGGATTTGCAATTGTGGGAAAGCCCATTTCTGATGCAGCAGCAGATCAAATAGAGATTCCTAGTGAGGTGCAGACCTTGCTAGATAAGTATGAGCATATAGGGACAAAGGAGTTACCAAATGTATTACCACCAATTAGAGAAGTAAGTCATCATATTGACTTGATACCGGGTGCAAGTCTGCCAAACAAGGGAGCATATAGGATGACTCCTCAACAAAATGAGGAAATCAGGAAGTAGATCCAGGAGTTGTTAAATAAAGGACTAATTAGAGAAAGTCTAATTCCTTGTGTTGTACCAACAGTCTTGGTTCCTAAGAAGGATGGAGATTGGATACTTTGCACTGACTCTAGAGCAATAAATAAGATCACTATATGGTACCATTTTCCTATTCCTAGGATGGAAGATCTAATGGATAGTTTGGCTAGTGCAAGACACTTTTCAAAGATAGATTTAAAAAGTGGATACCATCAGATCAAAATAAGGGAAGGTGGTGAGTGGAAGACTACCTTTAAGACCAATGAAGGCTTATATGAATGGCTAGTGATGCCATTTGGACTGTCAAATTCCCCTAGTACATTCATGAGACTAATGAATGAGGTGTTGAAGAGCTTCATACGCAGATTTGTGGTAGTTTATCTAGATGACATCCTTGTGTATAGAAAAACAAAGGAAGATCACTGGATCACCTTGACAAGGTCTTGAACAAGCTCAATGAGGAGAAGCTAATGATCAACCTCAAAAAGTGTGAGTTTATGAAGAGGGAACTAATCTATCTTGGGTTTGTGATATCAAAAGGGACTTTGAGGATGGATCATACAAAATTTGAGGCCATACTCAGTTGGCCAACACCTACTTCAGTTGGAGAAGTCAGGAGTTTTCATGGACTAGCTAGCTTCTATAGAAAGTTCAAGAACTTTAGTCATATATGTGCACCAATGATTGATACCATCAAAGGAGGAAAGAAGAATCAGTTTTGTTGGACTTCAGATGCAGATAAGAGCTTTGAATATTTGAAGTCAAGAGTGGCACAAATGCCAACCCTTACACTCCCTGATTTTGATAAAGTCTTCACTATGGAATGTGATAAAAGGGGTCTACTATAGGGGAAGTTTTGAGCCAGGATGGAAAACCAATAGCCTTCTTCAGTGAAAAACTAAATGATGCTAAGAAAAGGTACTCCACCTATGACCTTGAAATTTATGTTATGGTTCAGTCTCTCAAGAAATGGAGACATTATCTCTTGCCAAAGGTGTTTTTGGTATTCACCGACAACCATGTATTGAGTTACTTAAATAGCCAAGACAAGTTAAGTCATAGGCATATGAAATGGATGGAGTACTTGCAGGCCTATACCTTCTCAATTAAGAACAAGAAAGGACAAGAAAACAAGGTTGTTGATTCCTTGAGTAGAAGAACTATGTTGGTGCAAGAGGTGCAACTTCAAAGTATTGGTATAGACTCACTCAAAGGTATGAATGAGTGTGATGAAGACTTTAAAGAAGCTTATTCTGTTTTCAATCAGTTTCAAGGCAGTTTTCATAGTGAATATGCAGATTATGTATAGTAAAATGGTTTGTTGTTCAAGGGGGCTCAATTTTGTGTGCCTAAGTTCTCCGTGAGAGAAAATTTGGTAAGGGAAAAGCATAGTGGAAGCTTGAGTGGTCATTTTGGGATTGAAAAAACTTTGGAGCAGGTCAAGAGGTTTTACTATTAGCCTAGGATGGATGTTGATGTAAAAAGGTTTGTTGAAGGATGTGGAATCTATCAAAGGGAAAAAGGAACAAGTTCCAATGTTGGTTTGTATTAAACTTTACTAGTCACTAACCGTCCATGGGAGTCTATAGGTATGGACTTTGCTTTAGGTCTGCCTAAAACACAAAAGGGGAATGATAGTGTTTTTGTGGTTGTAGATAGGTTTAGTAAGATGGCACATTTTATTGCATGTAGAAAAACTAATGATGCAACTCATATTGCTCATTTTTTTTTCAAAGAAATTGTAAGGATACACGGACTGCCCTTAAGCATTGTGTTTGATAGAGATTCAAAGTTTATAGGTCATTTTTAGAGGACCTTGTGGAAAAAGTTGGGTACTAAGTTGCAATTTAGTTTAGCATACCCTCCACAAATGGATGGCCAAACTGAGCTTGTTAACAGATCTCTTGGAAACTTGTTGATATGTCTAACTAAGGAGCATGGTGAGTCATGGGATGTTGTTCTTCCTCAAGCAAAGTATGCATACAATGAATCCATAAACAAAAGTATAGGGAAGAGTCCTTTTGAAGTGGTCTATGGGATGAATCATAGAGGAATTTATGAGCTTAGAGACCTGAGGGAAATGGAGAAAAGGAGTGCAACAGGAGAAGACTATATAATTTATATGAAAGACATTCGTGATTAGGTAAGGGAAAACTTGAAGAAGAGTGTAGAGAAATACAAGGAGAAGGAAGATTTGAGAAGAAAATATGTTCAATAAAAAGTTGGTGATTTGGTAATTGCACACCTCAGGAAAGAAAGACTTCCAAAGGGAAATTACACTAAACTGATGATGAAGAAGATAGGTGTCTGCAAAAGAGTGCATAAATTTGGTTAGAATACCTATGAGATTGAGCTACCCCAAGGTGTTGCCATTTCTCCCATATTCAATGTTGTTGATTTGTATCCTTTTAAGGGTTTTGTGAATGTAGGTGATGTTCCAGGTACTGTTGATGCTGAAGATGATGAATGGGTCAAAGATTTACCTCCTAGCCAACCAATGAAACTTGAAAGCATTATTGATACAAGGGAGATCAAAAGAACAAGAAAGAAGGTATACAATGAGTATTTAGTTAAATGGAAAGATCTACCTATTGAAGATGCCTAGTGGATGACTAAAGAATACATTAAGCAGCATGGTTCATTTGTCAAAGACCTCTTTTCATCAAGAGGATGAAATTTTTTCCTCCCTGGTTGAATGGTGCAGGAGCACCTTCGCAATTTTTGGGTTTGCATATGCATTTTGGAGTCTAGGTTAGGTGTGAGTATTTTCATGTGTAATAAGGTAAATTTGACCAATATGTGATGTAATTCAAGTTGTTTAGGGTCCTAGAGAAGTGGTGTCAATAAGTTGCTAATAATGTTGCAATTTTTGTAAATGTTGCATTGTGCATTTTGTCAATTTTGAGGTAGTTGGAACATGAATGGTCATTTATTAAAAATTATGATGTAGACCATTGGTATGGTATCTAAACATGTTTAAAAGTACTCTAATACCATCGAGGTAGTTTGGCTTGTGAAGGTTTTGAAGATACAATACAATATTGCTCTATTTTAAGGCTTTTTTTGTAAATTCCTTCTCTATACGGTTCTGTATGATCAGAAAATGATGTGAAACCAATGGGAAAAGTTGTAGTAGAGAAATAGCTTTCATTTTATTCCTTTTAGAAATATTTTCATCAAGTTTGGCAGGAGATAAAGCAAATTTTCTGTAGGTTGTTTGGCTGCTTAGGGTTTTCTAGGGTTTATTGGAAAATATGGAATTTTAGGCCATTCCACCATAGGATAGATTAGTAAATTGGTGGAATGGGCCTATTAGAAGTTTATTTTAATATTATTAGGTTTTTAGGGAAGGGTAATGGCGTTAGAGGTGGATTTGCACATGCCCTAGCTTTTCAAGTTTGATTGTTAAGCATGAGATTATTGGTTTTGGAGTAGGACAACAAAAGGTTGAAGTGTTCTATGAAAACCAATGATGAAATTGTAAGTTTGGTGACTAGTTGAAGGTGTTTGTGAAGATTTTCAAGTTTTTTGTGAAGAAAATCAAAGGCCTCCTTTGGAAAAGAGGCCTAATTAGGCCTAGATACAACGTTGAAGTGCAGAATTGGACATATTGTTCCAAAAAAACCCATGGAAAGGGTTTTACATTTTTTTGGCAAAAAATTGGGTTTCTAAATGTGATTGAGACATGTCCCTAAAAGACCTTCATTGGGAGATATAGTTGAATAAGTGTGTCTCCTGTGCTACAAGCAAGTAGGTGGATTATTGAAGGAAGGTACCCTAGATTGGGGTTGAGACCTTGAAGACAAGTTGGAACCTATTTGAATGAGTCTAATATCACCCTTCCTTATTTCAGGACCCCACTTTTTGGTTTCCCCTCTTGTTGACATGTCGTCTTCAACATCTACCATGGCATGTTCCATGTTAGTTGTGGTCCATTCCCGATGCACTGCAACCTTTTTAGTTGTTATATAGTTAGATTTCTTTGGACTACAGGTTCAATCAGTTGCTCAATAGAAATTACTTCCTCCTCATCACTAGGCAGGTGCAAAAAGATGGGGGGGCAAATTGTGGCCAAATTTTTTAAAAAAATTGATAGGCTATAACACAAGCGCATTATAACATGAGCACATTATAATGCGTTCACATTATGGCTTGGTGTGATCGAGACTAAGGCTTGTCTAGATCAATCCTACTTCGTGCTTGCATTATAACGCAAGTGCGTTATAATTTATTAAAACAAAAAAAAAAGCAAATCGAGTTCATTTTTATGTTGAATATTTTTTCTACTGCCCACAACCAAAAACCCTTCTCTTGCACGCTCGTGTTTTGGGAGGAGATAATATTGCATTTTTTTTTTGTCAATTTGTTTCTATTTCATCGTCAGGATGTCACCACATCGACATGGAGGTCGAAGAGTTAAGGATTGTTTTTTTGTTGTGAATTTGTTAGTTTTAGGTTGCTTTTTATAGTCATTTGTTGAATTCGTAGGAAATGATAATGATCTTAGAAACCTTCTTGAAAACCCTCCTAAAAATACACAACATCCAAAGCAACAAGAACATGAACAAAATCCTCAAGTTGAACAACCACAACAACAATATCCTCGACCAATCCCTCAACATCCTCCTGGCACTCAACAAAATTTAATGGGGGTAATTGAAAACAATAAAAAACAAATTGAAGAGTTAATCACGAGGTTGAACGATCCAGTAGGTTCAACCATGGAAGGAAGAACACTTGAAAATTAACTTAAAGAAATGTTAAAACATGTAGATGCAATCAACAAACAATTAAGTGGTTGGCAAGATAGGAGGCATGTGGCTAGGAATTTTTACCAGAATAAATTATCATATAAAAAAGTAAAAGATGAAAAGATTACAAGATTAGATTTGTGCTCATTATTCACCGACCCATGCACAAATCAAAGTCTTGAATTCAATGTGAAGAGGTTTCCTATCCATTGGTTCCACCACCAAGGGATTAGGAACTTTTTTAGGGATAGGTGGTATATGGTTTTTCATTGCCCACCATGCAACAATTGTGAAGTCCCACAATATTTCCTGAGGAAACTATACTGTGATTTCATCCTAAACAAAATCCTGAATTATTTGGATATGATGGAATTCTAGGGGAGAGGTGGGGGGTCGGCTCAAGATAGACTTGGTGCATGACAGGATCCTAGGTGGCAAGCGAGATGAGCTCTCGCTAGGCCAGATCATGAGTACATTGTTATCCCTTCCATCGTGAAGGACAGTGTCGAGGTAGACACTTTGCAAGCTATCACCTCTTTGACCCAGAGTGTCATCCAACATGCCAGTCCTATACTACAGTGACATCCAGGGGAGTCTTCGAGTGGTAGGCTTCCATCCCATTTGTTTCAGGCTTGCAGGGTGACTTGATCATATGACCCCACTGACACTCAGGAGGCTACTACGCAGGATACATCTGTAGCTATGGAGATGGCGAGGGCAACTAAGATTTTGAATGATGCGTATGGCATCAATACTCAGGTAAATGTTAGCATGTTCATTGAATTTAATTTATTAAATTTCAATTTTGAAATGCAAGAAATTAAATATTTTTTTATGATTTTAATTAAATTTCAGGGTCATAGTGTTGATATTGGATACACCGTCCCTACACCTGCTTATTACTCCACTGCAACTACCATTGAGGTATGTAACTAGTAAACAATTATAAATTTATTACATGTGTTAATAGCATTGTTATATGAATGGTATTCTAATATATGATTTTGGATGTTGAATAGGCTAATATTGGAGGTTTTGTGGGAACACCTCCCAGTGCTAGTGGAGTTAGAAAAACCTTCACGTGGGTAATAGAGTAAAAAGTTTAACTAATGAATTGTACTTTATAGATTTGTGTAGCTTATATTCATATCATTGATTACATTGCATTGCACATCTTTCAAACTCAAAGTATTACTTCACATTCCATGACAAATAACTAAATGTTGATAGATGACAAAATTTAAACAATAATATAGTTGTTTAGAAAGTCAACATAGGTAGTGATGCAATTACTTCACATAGCATAAGTAATAACTACTAGGAGCAGCTGCCAATTGCATTTGCTTGTCATGACATTCCATGAGACCACTTTTTATTGAGGCATCTTTTCAAACAACTCACTGCCTTTTCAATGCTATGGATGCTTGGAAGAAATATATGAAATAATAATAGTAAGAAATAGCATAGACAAGGCAATGAGTTGTTTGAAAAAATGCCTCAAAGAAATGTGGTCTCATGGTGATGTCCATCACCATGAGACCCAATTTCTTTGAGGAATTTTTTCAAACAACTCACCACCTTTTCTATGTTGTACCAAATTTTCCATACATGTCTACCAAAGCATTTTATCAAACAGTTCACTTCCTTGTTTCTATGGCTAAAATCCTAAAAAAAGGTGCTTTCCAACAAACTATGGGTTCTTGGAAAAAAATCTATCAAACAATAATAGTAAGCAATAGCATAGACAAGGCAGTGAGTAGTTTGAAAAAATGCCTCGAAGAAATGTGGTCTCAGGGTGATGGAATGCCATTCCATCACCATGAGACCACATTTCTTAGAGGCATTTTTTCAAATAGCTCACTCATTTTCTATGCTACCACATTTTCCATACATGTCTACCAAAGCCTTTTATCAAACTACTTGAACTTCCTTGCTACTATGGCTAAAAGCCTAAAAAAGGTGCTTTCCAACAAACTATGGATGCTTGGAAAAAATCTATCAAAGCATAATAGTAAGCAATATCATAGACAAGGCAGTGATTAGTTTGAAAATGCCTCAAAGAAATGTGGTCTCATGGTGATGGAATGCCATTCCATCACCAGGAGACCACATTTCCTTGAGGCATTTTTTCAAACAGCTCACCGCATTTTCTATGCTACCACATTTCCATACATGTCTACCAAAGCATTTAATCAATCTACTCACTTCCTCGCTGCTATAGCTAAAATTCTAAATTAAGTGCTTTCCAACAAACTACAGATGCTTGGAAAATTATATCAAAGCATAATAGTAAGCAATAACATAGACAAGGCAGTGAGTAGTTTGAAAAAATTCCTCAAAGAAATGTGGTCTCATGGTGATGGAATGCCATTCCATCACCATGAGACCACATTTCTTTGAGGTATTTTTTCAAATATCTCACCACATTTTCCATACATGTCTACCAAATCATTTTATCAAACTACTTGAACTTCCTTACTACTATGGCTAAAAGCCTAAAAAAGGTGCTTTCCAACAAACTATGGATGCTTGGAAAAAATTATCAAAGCATAATAGTAAGCAATAGAATAGACAAGGAGTGAGTAGTTTGAAAAAATGCCTCGAAGAAATGCGGTCTCATGGTGATGGAATGCCATTCCATCACCATGAGACCACATTTCTTTGAGGCATTTTTTCAAATAGCTCACCGCCTTTTCTATTCTACCACATTTTGCATACATGTCTACCAAAGCATTTTATCAAACTACTCACTTCCTTGTTGCTATGGATAAAAGCATAAAATAGGTGCTTTCCAACAAACTATGGATGCTTGAAAAAAATCTATCAAAGCATAATAGTAAGCAATATCATAGTCAAGGTAGTGAGTAGTTTGAAAAAATGCCTTGAAGAAATGCGGTCTCATGGTGATGGAATGCCATGACACATTTGTTTGTAATGATATTCCATCACCATGAGATCCCATTTCTTTGCGGCATTTTTCAAACAGTTCACTGCCTTCTCTATGCTACCACAATTATCATACATGTTTACCAAAGAATTTTATCAAATGGTTCACCGCCTTGCTGCTATGGATAAAATCCTAAAAATAGGTGCTTTCAAACAAGCTATGGATAGGGAAAATAGTAAGCATGATAGTCAAAAATATATAGTTTATTAAGTACTCAAAATTTTGTTCATTATCTCATACATTATAAGCCATGACGTGCATCACCATTATAGTTTTTTGTGATTGAATAATTTTTTGTTTTATTTTCAGATGTTGAAAGTGGATACACCTCCAAATGTTCATAGGGAAATGTAGCTTGGTGTTTTGTCTGCTATAGACCCCTCGATGCCTCTAATGGAGTTATGAGGCAAATTACTAAATTTTAATTTACATTCATTATTATAGTTATTAGTTAGTGAAAAATAAAACCATTATTGATTCGTAGGTTAATTTATCTTTGGATGGTTTCTATTGGGATTCAACACACTTCAACATGGGCATTTGAATATTTCCCTCAAGGAGAGTGATCATCAGATGACAGTAAGTGATTATTTTGTTAAATATATCATTTTTTATAATGTAATTTCTATATATTAATGTCTTTACTTGTTATTGTAACAAATAAGACTTGACCAAGAAATAAACCCTAGGAGGAGCACAATGACCTTAGAATAAATGAGTGACAAACCTATCGCCATCTGATCGGCAAGCAAAGGGAAAGAGTTTATTTTGAGAGCATGGAGAGCAATGACTTTTGATTCTAGAGCCCTTTGTTGTATGCCTATATGGCATTTTTGTACATGTTTTGTATTGCATATATTTGACATTGTATGCCTATATGGCATTCTCGTAAGCCTATATGGCTATTTTGTATATATTTTATACTTATATCAACATATATTGATGTATGCCTACATGGCTATTTGGTTAATACAAATCCTTTTTTATCGATCATGTCCATATTTGCATTATAAATCCACAGTTCAATAGATATGAGTTACGTGTATTCAAGTGTATACTTTACAAATTTCATGTATACTTTGTGACTTACGTGTTTTCATGCATATACCATGTATTCATGCATATACTTTGTATTAATTTGCATATACTATGTATTCGTGTGTATACTTCAAGGCTTACATGTATTTGAGTACTTGTGCTTCCCTTATTCACATGTATACTTATTAATTGGTTATCCCTAGCGTTGATCATTGCTATCCTTCATTGTTTGTCTTGAACATTTATTGATTGATTCTAAACAACTTTATTATTTGATGCTAAAAATCTTCAATATTTCTAAGAATACTAGTAGAGTTACAAATTACAAAATTACACAAATTGAAAAGAAAAGATTAATTGTAAATAAATGCACTGATTATTAACTTGATAATTGATTAAGAATGAGTATAATATATATATCAAGAGATGATCCTTCTAGAATGACAATTTCCAACTAGAAAATAGGCAAAGCATTCCCAATACTTTGAAAGCAATAATCCAATTGCAACGAGAGATAAGGAAAATGAACCCACATAGGCATAACTGAATAAAGAACAATTCACCCTTCACAAATTGGTGAAACCATTGCCAAACTTAGAAGATCTTAAAGATAAAGAATAATTATGATCTATATAATGTAGAATTAGTACCCACTTTGATGACTACAAAATTTTCAACCATGGGCTTATCATGCTTTTCAAATTTGGTAAGAATGCTTATTTAAGATCCTTGAGCAATGTATTTCCTAATGCTCCCTTGTTCTTACATATCTCAATTCAGTTTAATTCAAAGTGTTACATCAAATGCTTTATCTACAAACAAAAAACACATTTTCAATTGGTATTCCATGAGATGTTTCATAAAAAGATTCCAGTATATTTGATCTTTTGATTTGAACAACTCAATTAAGCAAAGGATACATAATCTTCACAACAATTGCAAAACATAATATTCATAGTAGATGATGAGTAGTTAACTTCTTGACTTGCATTATCATACAAACATTTATCTTGAATAGTCTTTAAACATTTTCACAGCATAATCCTCACAGTATAGAATGAATTGTTATGTTCTTGATCCATCACCATATAAACACATCAAAAGATGTATATGTCAACTTTTTCCAATATTATTTCCTGTATAGGAAATGGACTTGGGAGAAAGCTTTATAATTTATAATACAAATAAGAAATGGGCTTGGGTGAAAAATTTATTTATCACACCAAATAATAAATGTATGTGAGAGTGTCCCATGTTTTTCTTAGACAACAATTTTCAAGCATAACAAATCATTTCAAATGAAAATGACAAAATGCTTCACAACAAAAGTTGTTAATTGAGGAAAAATAAAATGTTTCCAAGTTCCACCATTGTATGCATTTACAATTGGTTGTATATTTTTGTAAGGGCAAGGAGGATAATTAAAAAACATCTTTCACTTGCTAGACTTGAGGATGATCATATGCTTTTGGTGTGGAAAACTTAGACTTCTCACCTGGCATGTGAATGTTTCTCTTTTCGATTGTTTTGCATGCTATCATAAGGGATCGAGCCAGTTGAATGTAGCTCAGAGTGATTCGGCATGTTTGGGTGCGAAATAGGACCATTCCTAGCGTAAACATACCTATTAGGATGTGTTGGAACAATTTTTTTTGTCACACAAGTTGTAAAATGAAAGTTGCACCACTTTGCAACTTTACACTGCTTGCATTTGACACTTCCATCAAGTGAAAATTGGACACCATGGGAAAATCACTCTAAGATAACAAAAACCAAGAGAGATTATTTTAAAGGAGCCCAACACGATCCCATAGGCTTAGACAGAGAGTTTGTAAGCATCATGGTTTTCGAGTAATAGTCTGTCAAATATTGCAACCATTTTGCACTTTGGACCCTTAAGGGATCGAGCCAGTTGAATGTAGCTCGAAGTGATTCGACATGTTTGGGTGTGAAAGAGGAATATGCATAGCATAAACGTACCCATCCAGATGCATTAGAACAGTCCGTTTGGTCACACGAGTTGCAGAACAAAAGTTGCACCACTTTGCAACTTTACACTACTTGCATTTGACACTTTTTCCATCGAGTGAAAAGTGGACACCATGGGAAAACGAATCTGAGATAACAAAAATTGAGAGAGGTTATTATAGAGAGGCCCAACGTGATCTTGTAGGCTCAGACAAATATTTTGTAAGCATCATGATTTTTGAGTAATAGCTCGTCAAATATTGTAGACATTTCGCACTTTGGACCCTTAAGGGATTGAGCCAGTTGAACATAGCTTGGAGTGATTTGACATGTTTGTGTGTGAAAAAGGGTCATGCCTAGTGTAAACGTACCCATATAGACACATTAGAATAGTCCATTTGGTCACATGAGTTGCAGAACGAAAGTTGCACTACTTTGCAACTTTACATTGCTTGCATTTGACACTTTTTCCATCAAGTGAAAACTAGACACCACGGGAAAATGAATTTGATATAACAAAAACCGGGAGAGGTTATTGTAGCGAGACCCAACACAATCCTGTAGGTTCAAACGAAGAGTTCGTAAGTGTCACAGTTTCCAATTAATAGCCCATCAAAGATTGCAACCATTTTGCACTTTGGACCCTTAAGGGATCGAGCCAGTTGAACATAGCTTAGAGTGATTTGGTGTGTTTGGGTATGAAAGAGGACCATGCCTAGCATAAACGTACCCATCTAGATGTTTTGGAATAGTTTTTTTGGTCACACAATTTGCAGAATGAAAGTTGTACCACTTTGCAACTTTACACTACTTGTATTTGACACTTTTTCCATCAAGTGAAAACTGGACACCACGGGAAAGCGACATCGAGACAAAACAATCTGAGAGAGTTTATTGTAGAGGGGCCCAACGTGATCCTATAGACTCAAACAAATAGTTTGTAAGTGTCATGGTTTCTGAGTAATAGCCTGTCAAAGATTGCAACCATTTTACACTTTGGACCCTTAAGGGATTGAGTCAGTAGAACGTAGCTCAAAGTGATTCAACGTGTTTGGGTGTGAAAGAGGATCATGCCTAGTGTAAAAATACCCATCCAGATGTGTTGGAATAGTTTGTTTGGTCACACGAGTTGCAGAATGAAAGTTGCACCACTTTGCAACTTTACACTACTTGCATTTGACACTTTTTCCATCAATTGAAAACTAGACACCACGGGAAAATGACTTAGAGATAACAAAAACCAAAAGACGTTATAGTAGAGGGGCCCAATGTGATACCATAGGCTCATACAGAGAGTTTGTAAGCATCACGTTTTTTGAGTAGTAGCCCGTCAAATATTGTTTCCCTTTTGCACTTTGAACCCTTAAGGGATCAAGTCGGTTGAACATAGCTCAGAGTGATTCGGTGTGTTTGGGTGAGAAACAGGACCATGCCTAGTGTAAACGTACCCATTCAGATGTGTTGGAACAATCTTTTTGGTCACACGAGTTGCAGAATGAAAGTTGCACCACTTTGCAACTTTACACTGCTTGCATTTGACACTTTTTCCATCACGTGAAAACTGGACACCACGGAAAAATGACTCTAATATAACAAAAACGAGAGAGGTTATTGTAGAGGGGCCCAATGCAATCTTGTAGGCTCAGACAGGGTGTTCGTAAGCATCACAATTTTTGAGTAGTATCCCATCAAAGATTGATGTGCTTTTGAACTTTGAACCCTTAAGGGATCGAGTTGGTTGAAAGTAGCTCAAAGTGATTTGGTGTGTTTGGGTGTGAAAGAGGACCACTCCTAGCATAAACGTACCCATTCAGATGCATTAGAATAGTCTGTTTGGTCACATGAGTTGCAGAATGAAAGTTGCACCACTTTGCAACTTTACACTACTTGCAATTGACACTTTTTCCATCAAGTCAAAATTGGACACCACGAAAAAATGACTATGAGATAACAAAAACCGAGAGAGGTTATTGTAGAGGTGCCCTACATGATCTTGATGCCTTAGATGGAATGTTTGTAACTAAAATGGTATCCAAGTAGTAGTCCATCAAATATTGTTGCCCTTTTGCAATTTGGACTATTAAGGGATTACATTGCATGAATTACAAATGTTTGAGGGCAACAATAAATATCAAAATTTGAGTAAATATCATTACAAATGTTTATTTGAATAGATGGTATGCTATACTGATATTGATATATAATCATTAGGTTGATTTGTTTTAATAAATGAAGTTTTTATAATAAGTTAGTTAGTTGGTGCTAGTTAAAAAGAGAGAGAATAAAAGAAGAAAACGAATGATTGGTAACCATCTGTTGGAAATGTAAAAATCTGATGATTTTACATATTGTTTTTACTCATAAATTTCCAGATTGGTCCTACCGTGTGCATATTTTACCCTTTTCTTGCCATATGGTCTCATTGTTCCATCGGGTCTTGCATAATTCACACCATGGTCTGTATCGGCGTGACAATATCTGGGTCTCCCTAATCCATTTTTCTGCTTGTAAACATCTGTGTTGCCTATCGGCAAGACGTTTTTTGTGTCACAGCGATTGGAGTTTACTCACTGGCAGTTATCAACAAGACATACATGTTGTTTCAACGACAAAGAGGGAACATATCGGCATGAGTGTTGTATTCGGTATGTGGTCTCACCGAGGATTGTTTATCTCACTGACCAATGCGCTGAATGTCTTATCGGCAAAAGTTACCACTTCGATAAAATGTCATAACGACTCCGTGGTGTCTCGCCGACTTGTGCAAAAGGTTATTTCGGTAAGAGTTAAGGTTTTTGGAGTGAGGTCTCGGCAAGTGACCTCCGGTCTCGCCAATGGAATACAAAAGGTCCCTATCGGTATGGGAATTGTTTTCTCTTGGCAATCTAAAGTGAACTCGGGGCTTTCGGTGAAACATAATGTGGTCTACGTGAGGTTTCCCCGACATCACTGAGCTACGACGAAAGCTAGTAAGACAAATGGATGTATCTCGGTATGACTTATGAGCTTCGATGTAAAGTCTTGGCGAGCCCGTTGGGTCTTTCCGACGAAGTCTAATGAATGGTTTTCGGCGAGAGGTTGGCATTGTCTTGGCGACTTAAGGATGAAAGGGGCATATCGGTAGGAGTTAGCGATATTGGTATGTGGTCTCGACGAGTGACCTTCGGTCTCGCCGATGGAAAACGAAGGACCTCGTCGGCATAAAAAATGATTTGTCTTAGTGACACTCAAGGATGGTTGGGGTCTTTCGGTATAACAAAGTAATCTGCAAGAGGTCTCTCCGATACCATTAAGTTATAGTGACAGTGAATGAAAAAAAAAGCACGTCTTGGTGAGAAAGACTCTTGTGTCTCAGCGATTGAAACAAATATAACAGAAATGTGATCTCGGGGAAACATAAAGGTATTCGATATGATTTCTCCCCGACGGTAGAAAGTCACGGCAAAAGCGAATAAAGCACGAGGTAGATGACTAGCGATTGAATTGCCTTCGGCATACTTTCTGGATGTCTTAGCGACTGTTCCATTGGCGATTAACAAGAATTCAAACACTGTGGCCGACATGTAAATTGCTAAAATATCTTTGCAGGCCAACATGAAATTTTCCTGAATACTATGGTTGGCCGACATGAATTTGAAGCGATATGTTTCCTGATGCTAGTGTATAAATATGCACTCCCGATTGTAATTGAAGGATCAGATTTTAGATCAAGATAGATATAGTAGATTAGAGATGGACACATTAGAATAAAGTTCTCATTCCAAAGACTATGTTTCATGTTTTCAAATGGTGATTTCAATGAAATTCAGCTAGTGTGGTAGTTTATTTCTTGTGTCAATTGTTTGTTGAGTTTATTGAAAAGTATTGCTAAGTTGTCCCCAAGTTGATTCTTTTTGGTTGTTTAAATTGATGTAATAAGTTTATTTTCAGTTTATCAGTGCACATTTGTTGTGTCTGTGTGGTTAATTAACTGGTTCTCTCAAGGAGAGATTAAATCCTTTTAGTTGATCACAGTAATCAGGGAGATTCATCTAGATTATTAAAGTAGAGCTTAGTAGTCATAATCCTACATGTTTATACAAGTTGTAAATAGAACATATGCTAGCAATTTGATTATTTTCTAGAATAAGTTGCCCACTTCTGTTTCATTTGGCTCCGCGTACCCAATAAGGCACTGGTCTCTACAATTTCATCATTTGGATTCATTCAATTTCTTTACATCTGTTTTACATTTGTTAATTGATTACTTTAGGTTTTAGATTTAGAAGATTGTTATTTGTATCAAGTTTGAATTCATTTATCCACTCCCATTTTCCATTGTGGGCAAAACATTTCAAGAAAGATAAGCACATCAAGTCTGCCCAATTCATATAGGTACACCCGCCTAGGTCTAGCAGCACCTGAAGAGTAGAAGGTCTAAATCTTTTGACCTTTTCTATTACCCTAAAACATTGTGAAAGCTTGGCAACCTTTTTTGGTTCAAACCTGCATTTTTGAGAGCTAACACCATTAATGGTTTTTACACTCACTATATTAATAATATGATGTTTACAACAAAATGAGATTTATTTGGCAGCCCTAATTCTTGTGTTGGTGCTACAATTATCTAATATGCTTCATACACCATTTTGAAACCCAAGTGCTTGTACTTGTAGGCATAATGCTTTCTCAAAACTATCAAGTGGTAATACAAAATCATGAGAAAAAAAAAACTATATGAATTCTAACACCCCACTTAAATCAAATATTGAATCAATGTGCCCCATTTTCATGCACACAAACTCGGCTTATAAGACTCTCTCATAATAATCAAAAATATGATTCAAGGATGCCTTAGGTACTTTGTTCTCAAAGATATTTTACTACATCATAGTTGCTCATGATGAAGTTAACTTCAAAT
The DNA here is from genome assembly GCA_007258455.2 of Sequoia sempervirens. Lineage (NCBI taxonomy): Eukaryota > Viridiplantae > Streptophyta > Pinopsida > Cupressales > Cupressaceae > Sequoia > Sequoia sempervirens. Next base: position 110,978 of record VDFB02027462.1, on the reverse strand, counting down.
GAATAACTTGAAATTCCCTCGCTAAGCTTCACATGCTCTTTTATAATGGCTTAAAATTAGAATTGAGATTTTTCAAGATCATCAAAATAAGGATGTTGCATTGCTTTTTTGGCTGAAATTCTCTTGGATGGCTCATAAATCAACATTTTCTACAAGGAGACACCAATCAATTTTTAGTAGTTTACTTACAAATAGGAAAAGTAAAAGAAGAAAAGGAAAGAGCATCCAAAATGAAAATGAAATCAAAATAGATGGAAGGCACTTATAGACAACAAATCCACACCATTTGGTTCCAAGTCGGGAACAACAAGGCTTAAATATTGATGCTTCCATTGAGGATAGGCTTTCCAATCTCTCAACTTAGTCACTCCTGGCCATACATCTCTATTGGGAGTTCCAAGATACCTATTGCACACAATAGCCTCTTATGAATAGAATAACTTGAAATTCGATATGCTCTTATAATTTCTACATCATAGGTGCCCATGATGAGGTTTACTTCAAAAGATTAACTTGAAATTCCCTCGCTAAGCTTCACACACACTTTTATAATGCCTTAAAATAATAATTGAGATTTGTCAAGATCATCAAAATAAGGATGTTGCATTGATTTTTTGACTGAGATTCTCTTGGATGGCTCATAAATCAGCATTTTCTACAAGGGGACACCAATCAATTTTTAGTAGGTTACTTACAAATAGGAAAATTAAAAGAAGAAAAATAAATAGCATCCAAAATGGAAATGAAATGAAAATAGATGGAAGTCACTTATAGACAACAAATCCACACCATTTGGTTCCAAGTCAGGAACAACAAAGCTTAAATCTTGATGCTTCCATTGAGGATAGGCATGCTAGTCTCTCAGTCACTCCTGGTCATAGATCTTCATTGGGAGTTCCAAGATGCCTATTGCACACAACAACCTCTCATGAATAGAACATGAATAGAATGTAACCAAACTATTACTTTCCAACCTTTTGGAAACTTGTAACCTATTATAAAAACAACACAATTTAATTTTCCACTTAGTTTACTAATCTATTGAGAATATCCTACATCATTTTTTTTGCATATTTTTGAGAAAAAATAAAATACCATTGAACTCTTTATCCTTTTCCACAGCTCTAAACATAAAGTGTGCTACATTTGCAAGTATGATAACTTCATCAATCACCTACATACATGATATAAACATTAGATGATAGAATTTACATCATAGCATTGGCATCATACAAATTAATGTGCATACAAGTATAAATTGATAAGAACCAATGTGCATACTTACAAATTAATCCAATGAACCATCCAAGTTTTCTATACTCTTTATTGTGTCAAGTATTGCCTCATGGTCAAACTCACGAACCTTCCACAAGGTCTTGTTCAAAGGTCTACCCCATATTTTATCAAATGAATATTGGATGCCATGATAAGGTTCGAGTAATGAAGAATCTTCTGATGTGTGTCAAAGTCTTGAAACAACCAATATTTAGATACACTCTTATGTGGGTACCTTCTAAGCCATGTTTTAGTAACAACAACTAAGCATGTAGGGTATTCGATGTTTTCTCCATCTATAACTGGGGTTTCCAATTTCTTTTTGGCCTCAACACAACGACACAAGTAATAGTTTGTTCCCTCTTCATTGTATTCATCTGCAATAACTGCATAAACATGCCCTATATTGATATGTGCAACAAATTAGATGAAATTAGTCAACATTACAAATACACTACAAAGTAAGATAACAATAGGAATTTCAAAAACTATGCAAGTAGATATATTACCTGGTTGAACTAGATCTAATATGTGGTCAAAGTCAACCAATGAATCCATCTATGTTAGTTCCAATTCTTTCAAAGGGTGATACGTGTGAAGTGGGATAAGATAACTTAATGACCATTTCTCAACCCACTCCTTTGACTCACAATCATCCCAAGCTTGCATTGTACATGACGAATAAAAGCATGCCATCTTCTATGTATTGATACTCCATGAACCTCCATTTGAGCTAATGAAAGAGTGTAGCTCACTTGATCCTATTAGTGTACAACAATCCTCATATGGTGCAATGTTAGTATCATCGATAAACCAAAAAAATCTATGAATTGAAGACGTAACTTCATCACCTGGACCCATTGAACCATTACACCACTCGACGATTGTTCTTGCATCTGTCAACTTTGCATTGTCTTTATACTTTAACTCTTCTTGTGCTAATACTCTTTTCACACATGCTCCCCCTTTCTATGCCCCGCCTCACAAAAGTTCCACAAATGTTGAACACCTGTAATGACATGCATCTTGCTCAACCGGTAGAACATGCACGAGTTCTTGAACTGTGTTGCACAGTCATCTAACCATATTATATGTCAACCATATGTTATGCCCCTCTGATCCAAATCATTGTAGAACATCTAGAAGCAACCTTGCACAAACTCTAGAGAATGTGTGCGATCATCACTAATATAAAAGTGATACTCTCTCAATACCTTCCTTTGGTCCTCTATACTATCAACTACATGAATAAATGCTATGTGCACAAATATCGAAACCTGTGTGGAGTTGTAATATTGTGACTACACCTCATGTTGTGGCTATAGAGTGTAGTTTTCTACATAATTGACCATTGAAACTATGCTGCCAACTGGAAAGGTGTCCTTGCATAACTTGAATTGTGTGTCCAACCATCAGGCTCTATGGGTATGTCTTGCATACTCATACACTATACTGTCATGAAACATAGACATAAACTCATAAACTGGAATCTTCTGAATAACCAAATCACACCTTTTTGCTTGATTACCATCTTTTGTAATGTATGCCACTATTTTATACTTCTGAACTCTACTAGTTTATGTCCCACCTCATGTGTGCTTTCCATATGTTGACATACTGGCATACATTGCAAACCACCGCAACGATGACACGAACCATCCAAGCATAGTTTCCTATAGAATATCTAGCCATCCTCTATTTCACATAATTTTTTTGATAAGAACTCTATTGAAGATGTTGGTGGGGCTTGTATGCAACAATCCTGCAAAACATCGTTAGTATGCAAATCTAAACATATAGAATGATAAACATCATAATGGTTAGAGAATTCAATATGTAATCTACAACAACAAGTAGTGCGTGTGTGATTTATATTGACATAAAAAGGTTTAATAATTTCAAAATATCTTTGAAATTTTTGAATTTGAGGATAATTCTGTTGAAATTTATGAAAAAATTGGGTTTGATTTGTATCTAGAAAATTCTTTGGATGTGGCTAATAGTTTCGACTACCGATTTTCCTTCTTACCACAACCCTTTGATTCAGAGATGGCCTTGTGTTATTCTTCCAATACTCTTTAATTAGTGTTCTCAATGCTTCAACAACTGGTTTATCATTTTGTGGGAGTCTCCCCAAAATTTCCCATAATTCATTTAAATTGGTGCCCTCAATTCTTTGCCGCATTTGAACAACTCTTGATAAAAAATTTCTATTAATTCTTAGTTGTTCACTCATCTTTCTAATGAGACGAGATCTCCTCTCCTTGTTTGACTACTTACTGAAGTCGATGTAATGACACGTCAGGTGACATTACTATCCTTTGAGCGTGAGGTATTACCCACACTCTCATAAGCATCCATTAGATTCTTCACAATAGTGTTTTCACTTGAAGCATTTGATGTTCTCAACCAAGAATCTTCATGATGTTTCTATACTTTATACCTCGCATCATTTCAACAAATAGTTGACATCTTGTGGTCTCATTTAGCCTTTCAAAGAACAATTTCCAAATCTCATCAACATATCTTCTACAAGTGCATGTTGGAATCTTACCTTCAATGTGCTGCAAAATATCCTCGTCAATATTAATCAAATACTTTGGCTTTCTACACAAAATTCTAGGTGGTTTTCTCCTAGGTACATACATCTTAACATTAGGAATTTCATCAATATTTAAGTGAGGTGGGCTAGATCATGTACCTTCGATCGAGGGTCAAATAGATGACATACCTTGAGGTTGACATGGGGATGATGGCATACCTTCTTCATCAAATCTAAGTGATGATGTACTCTCAACTTGAGATGTGGTGGATGGTGTCCCTTCATATTCATTTGTGGTAGATGGTGTCCTTCCATATTCACTTACGGTAGATGGTGTCCCTCCATATTCACTTGCGGTAGATGGTGTCTCTCCATATTCACTTGCGGTAGATGGCGTCCCTCCATATTCACTTGTGCTTAATGGTGTCCCTTCGTATTCACTTGTGGTAGAGGTTTTGTCTCAAACTATGGTATCCAATTCTATCTTAGCATGATGCTTTCGTATTCATGCCCTTTGTGCCACCAATGCCTTTTTTCTTTTTGATGGTTGGGGTTCCTCTTCAATTGGCTTGTTTTTGTCAATCGTATCCAATTTCTTCTTCTGACAATATTCCCTCATACATTCTCTATTTTTTGCTTTATTAGTTTCATACTCTTCGTTTGTTGGTTTATTCCTTCTTGATTTCCTCAACATAGCAAATAATTTTACCTGTAGCATGATAATGAGATAAATATTAGTTCCTAAAAAATGAATCCATACAAATAAATGAAATATATGTCATTCAAGGCTTCATACAATATACTTACAATCATCCTGTAGAAGAGTATTTCTAGCATAGACAAAGGTTACATGAATTTTTTGGATGGAATGCCTTAAAGAAATGTGGTCATGCAGCATCCATGATTGCAAGATAGGCTCAAATTGGAAGCATGGACAAGGCATGTGAATTTTTTGACAATAATATTTTCGTAGACATAATTTATGCAAAATGTGTATAACCATGAGACCTCATTTCTATGAGGCATTTTTTCATGCTACCCCTACCTTGTCAACCCTACCGCATTGGCAAGCTAGTGAGCTCACTAGCTTGCCAATGCTACCACATTTTGCATACATGTCTATGAAAACATTATTGTCAAACAATTCACATGCCTTTTCTATGCTTCCAATTTGAGCCTATCTTGCTATCATGGCATGCCACATGACCACATTTCTTTAAGGAATTCCATCCAAAAAATCACGTGAGCATTGAAAAGCTAGTGAGCTCACTAGCTTTCCAATGCGATAGGGTTGACAAGGTAGAAGTAGTGTGATAAAATATGTACATCACCATGACACCATATTTTTATGAGGCATTTTCTCATGCTTCCCCTACCTTGTCAACCCTACCACATTGGAAAGCTAGTGAGATCACTGTGACACCCCATTTCTATGAGGCATTTTCTCACGCTGCCCCTACCTTGTCAACCCTACTGCATTGGAAAGCTAGTGAGCTCACTAGCATGCCAATGTGGTAGGGTTGAAAAGGTAGGGGTAGCGTGAGAAAATTCCTCATAGAAATGGGGTGTCACGGTGATGTAGCATTTTTTCACGTTGCCTCTACCTTTTCAACCCTACCACAATGGAAAGCTAGTGAGCTCACTAGCTTCCTAATGCTACCACATTTTGCATACATGTCTACGAAAACATTATTGTCAAAAAATTCACATGCCTTATCCATGCTTCCAATTTGAGCCTATCTTGCAATCATGGTATGCCACATGACCACATTTCTTTAAGGCATTCCATCCAAAAAAATCATGTGAGAATTGGCAAGCTAGTGAGCTCACTAGCTTGCCAATGTGGTAGGGTTGACAAGGTAGGGGCAGCGTGATAAAATGCCTCATAGAAATGGGGTCTCACATCAACATGAGACCCCATTTCTATGAGGCATTTTCTCATGTTTCCCCTACCTTGTCAACCCTACCACATTATGGTTTCCCACACATTGTGGTTTCCAACAGGTTATGGTTTCCAACAACTTATGATTTTCGGCATGTTATGGTTTCCAGCAGCTCACTAGCTTGCCAATACTACCACATTTTATATACATGTCTACGAAAACATTATTGTCAAAAAATTCACATGCCTTGTCCATGCTTCCAATTTGAGCCTATCTTGCAATCATGGCATGCCACATGACCACATTTATTTAAGGAGTTCCATCCAAAAAAACATGTGAGCATTTCTATGAGACCCCATTTCTATGAGGAATTTTCTCACACCGCCCCTACCTTGTCAACCCCACCACATTGACAAGCTAGTGAGCTCACTAGCTTGCCAATACTGTAGGGTTGACAAGGTAGGGGCAACATGAAAAATGCCTCATAGAATGGGGCCTCCAGTGATGTAAAAAATGCCTCATAGAAATGGGGTCTCATGGTGATGTACATCACCGTGAGACCTCATTTCTATGAGGAATTTCTTCATGCCGCCCCTACCTTTTCAACCCTACAGTATTGGCAAGCTAGTGTTTGACAAGCTCACTAGCTTTCTAATTCAGTAGGGTTGACAAGGTAGGGGCAGCGTGAGAAAATGGCTGATAGAAATGGGGTATCACCATTTTCACCCCATTTCTATGGGCCATTCTCTCATGGTACATCACCGTGAGACTCCATTTCTATGAGCCATTTTCTCACACTGCCCCTACCTTGTCAACCCTATCGAATTGGAAAGCTAGTGAGCTCACTAGCTTGCCAATGCTCACATGACTTTTTGGATGGAATGCCTTAAAGAAATGGGGTCATGTGGCATGCCTTGATTTCAAGATAGGCTCAAAATGGAAGCATGGACAAGGCATGCAAAATGTTTGACAATAATGTTTTTGTAGACATGTATGCACAATGTGGTAGCATTGGCAAGCTAGTGAGCTCACTAGCTTTCCAATTCAGTAGGGTTGACAAGGTAGGGGCAACATGAGAAAATGATTCATAGAAATGGGGTCATCACCATGAGACTGCATTTAGATATGAGGCATTTTCTCACGCTACCCCTACCTTGTCAACCCTACTGCATTAGCAAGCTAGTGTTTTGTCAATAGAGATGAAAACCAAAATAGTTTCAAAGATCTATCAACGTGGGAGGAGTATATTCCAATTTTGTGGAGACATGTATGGAAAATTTGGTAGCATAGACAATGTAATCAATTTTTTGATAAAATGCACATCACCATGAGACCCCATTTCTTTGAGGAATTTCTTCAAATAGTTGATTGCCTTGTCTATATTGTTTGATAAAATGCTTTGGTAGACATATATGGAAAATTTGGTAGCATAAACAAGGCAATCAAATGATTGGTATATATGTTTGACAAAATACCTCAATAAGATATGTCCTTGTGGACTAGAGTGATTGTAGGATATGTACAAAATAGATCTTCAAGCATATGCAATTTGTAGGTGTAAAACCAAATTCAACTACATTTTCCAACATCCCCCATGCCTATACCAGAATGAAAGATTTGAAGAGTGGTATGCACATCCATAATAGAGGATTGATAAATGATGTATTATTTTACTTATAAATTTTGTCATATATATGTGTATACAAAATGTGGAAGCATACACAAGGTAAGTCAATTGTTTAACAAATTGCCTCAAAGAGATGTGGTTTAAAAATGTAATTGGCAAGTGTAAAGAATTGTGTAATTTAAAATGTGCATTGACAAGCTAAGGCTATAATGACAAACAAACAATGAACAACATGGAATATGCAAAATAACAAAATCAAAACAAGCCAAAATAGAATGAAAGAAAATGTGTAAAGACTTCACATACCTGAAAAACCAAAGTTTCAAATGGAGGAGTTCTACCCAATTATGTATCCTTTTCTTTTTATTTCTTCAAATTCCTCAACCATTTGAATTTTTCAAAAGCTTGTTCCCCTCCAAACTTCAATTGTATATCACTCTTCACTGGAATTCAGACTTGAATTGATATTATATTCCTTTGAATGTGAAAACTCTACTATTTCATGCAAAGGTGGTGGAAAGATTATGAAAAAGGTGGTGAAATGTGAAAAACTTGCATGCACACTTCACAAAATCATCAAAAAGCTTTTTTTTGTCAGAACACGCACAGAGCTAGGAGAATATGTAGAATGTGGGCCTTGAGATCATGTGTATATTGTGTTTTTAACTAGTTTTAGAGCAAGAAAAAAGTGCTCGCGTTATAATGAGAGTGTGTTATGTCTGGATAAAATAATGGCTATATCTCTAATACTTCAAAATGTGCTCATGTTAGGAGAGTTGATTTTTTATTTTCTTTTCTCTTTCTCTCTATACCCTACCCTCTACCCTTAAACCCTTAAACCCTCTACCCTCTATCTCCCTCCCACTCTCTCTCTCAAGTCTCTCCCTCCTACCCCCTCTCCCTCTCTCAAGTCTCTCTCTCTCTCTCTCTCTCTCACTCCTATCTCTATCCCCTCTACCCTCTACCCTTAACCCTTAACCTCTCTCTCTCTCTCTCACACACACACTTCAAGTCTCTCTCTCCTACCCCTCTCCCTCTCTCAAGTCTCTCTCTCTCTCACTCATTCTTATCTCTATCACCTCTACCCTATACACTTAACTGTCTCTCTCTCTTCACTCCCTCTCTCTCTCTCAAGCCTCTCCCTCTCAACCCCTCTCCCTCTCTCAGGTCTCTCTCTCTCACTCACTCTCTCTATCTCTCTCCCCTATACCCTTAACCTTAAACTCTCAACCATCAACCCTTAAAACCCTACCCTCACCCCAATACCCTCTACCCTCAACCCTAATCCATCAACCCAATACTCTCAACCCTCAACCCTTAAACCCTAATCCCTCAACCCCTATACCCTATACCCTATACATTGGAACCTCAACCCTTAAACCCTCTACCCTCTACCCTAATTCCAAAACCCTATACCCTCAACCCAATACCCAAAACCATCAACCCTCAACCCTTAAACCCTCTACCCTATACATTGGACCCTCAACTCTAATCCCTCAACCCTATACCCTCAACCTTAAACCCTCAACCCTCAACCCTTAAACCATTTTCCCTCAACCCTCAACCCAATACCCTCTACCCTCAACCCTAATCCCTCAACCCTTAAACCCTTAAACCCAAGTAAACTCTCTACCATAATCCCTTAACCCTTAATACCTCAACCCTTAAACCCTCAACCCTCAACCCTCAACCCTTAAACCCTAATCCCTCAAACCCTAAACTCTATGTGTCACCAAAAAATGTATAGTTGACATTTTTATGTTCATTTGAGTCTTTCTAGTGGACTTTGGCTTGATTTTTCCTAGATATAATGTTGTAGTGTGGTCAACACATTCGCATTAGGTCTTGTACCCCTATGTGTCATTAGGACTTCTAGGTTGTCTTGTAAAGGTGTCGTGAAGTGTTGTAACCCACTTTCACACTTTTCTAGGAGTCCCCTTTTATCATAATTCACCTAAATAACTCTTTTTCATCACTTACCAAGTCTTATTTAAAAGTGTTGTAAAGTGTTGTAACTCACTTTCATGCTTTTCTAGACTTGTTAACACTAATTCAACCCTTTCTCATATTCAAATTACCCTTTAATGCACCTTCTGGCCATTTTTAAGTGTGTTTTTGAGGATATTACCATTGGACAACATTTAATGCCCTTTAATTCCTAACACCCACTTAATTTGCTTAAGTGGGACTAAGTCACCAATAGGGGCGACTTAGTCCTTTTCGGCACAAAACTCAAAATTATTTCAATTTTCTGGGGGGATTTTGTCGTCTAACCCTTGAGGTCGGCCTATGATGTGTTATTTTCAAGAAATTTAGGAAAATCAAGTATAAATAAGGGATATTCTCCTCATTTTACATCTCCTAACTCATCTAGTCATTCAAATATTCACTCAATAAATTAACTCAACCATTCTTAAGCATTCAAGCAATTTAGGCATAATCAAGTCATCCATTGGAGCACTTCATTGCATATCTTCAGATTTACACATCAAGGGTTTGACTTTGTATGTAGATTTTTCAAAGAAATAGGTGTTGAAAAGTGGTCAAGAAGTCTTCAAGTCAATCAAGTCAACATAACCCTAATTCAAGGTTGGAGACACTTTTTACCCCATTTTCTATAGAATCAAGTGTAGACACCTATCAGAAAAGCAAGTGCAAACACGAGGCTACAAGATTTTGTCCCAAAATTCTTGAGATCTATAGGTGGACTAAGTCACCACTACTGGTGGATTAGTCCTGTTTTGATATTGAAAAGTGGTTTCTGCATTTTTGGATACCCATTGGGAAGATTCATGTTCCAGCAAGTTTTCATGAAACTAGGACTAAGTTGCCAACCTAGCGTAAGTGTCCCAGTCAACATTTTCAGTCAATTTCTTAGAATTCCAAAATCTCCCAGCATCAATTTTTAGATTCCAGGTGCACCTCTCTGAATCTGTTCTGTTATTTCATCATTTACTTGCATTTTTAGGTATTTTTGCATATCACATTATGTTTTCCAACACTTCACATTTCTTAGGTTTTGCATTATTAAATCATTTTATTTTCAGATCAGTGCATTAGTACATCACAATTAGACATAATACATCTCATTTACATTAAATTTAAGTGTTTACATTTGCATTTTGGACCCCTCCCCTTTCTCCTTTTAGGTGAAAAACCCTAGAAGGAGCTAAAGCACCATGTGGACAATCCAAAATCATTGTCCACATTTTGGTGAACCCAACTCTTGAACATATTTACTTCTGATTTTAAGTACATCCTAGGTTTCATTTGCATTGCACATTGCAATGTTTAAATTGCATCCTAGGGTTTTCAAAATTGCATTAGTAAAAAGCTTCAATAGCTTGCATTTTTGCATCCTTTTTGCATTGAAAATCACAAATATTTTTCATTCTCATATTGTAATTGAATATGTGCATCTGAAAGCCATAAAATTTCATTTAAATTTTTTGAAAAATCTCAAAAACATCATTAGTGGGACTAAATCGCCACCCTGAGCGACTTAGTCCTCCTGTACATTTTACACTCAAATTTCTGGCATTTTCTGGGTATTCTCTGCACTTCTGTTTTATGTTCCTGCATTTTGTCATATTTTCTAGATTTTTTGTTTTATTCTCTTTCTAGTATCTTAGTTTACTTTCATTCATTGTCATCATGACTTTTTTATTTAACAAGTTTTGGACCTCATTAAATCTTTAGTGGACATATCAAATTGTGCCTTTGGCTGTGATCCTAATGACCTTAAGCTTTCTCATGCTCCTTCAACTCCTAATGAATGTCCACCTCATGCAATTGACATCATTATAGAAGATGATGATAGCATGCATAAGTTCTTAAACGAATTCCTTGACAACCTTGAAAACAATGCACCCTTTTACCCATCCATGAAGTCACAAGATTGTCCTACTGTTGCACCCCCTGATACATTTTGTTATATGCATCTTGAAACAAATGAAGGGCCTAAGTTCCCTCCATCAGGTGGACCTAGTTCCTCTAAACATGCACATCCCCAACCATTTTATGATCACAAAGTTACAAACACACCAATCAACCTTGAAGAAACATATGGCAAGGGTTTTACTATCTTAAGCAAACAAGGATGTGACACAAAAACTGAACATTATTAGGATATGAAGATCCTCATGACAACAAGCCTCCTTTTGAATATTGGAGACTTCAGGATGATGGCATAGTGATCTTTGACTCCCCTCCTGACTTGAATGTTCTTCTTCCACATGAACAACCTTTACATGATTCCACTGACAAGGATGCTAGGATCCCCATGGGTCCTCTTCCTCCTTAAACACATGAAAAAGGTGAATCTAGTAAACGCAAAAAACCTTATAAATTAAAGAAACTTAAGTTTCCTCTATATCCACCACCTGAATGTGAAAGGAAACTACAAATGCTTTTAAATAGAGGTCTCATTCTATTACCACCTATGAATAGGTTGGTAATATGTCCTAAAGACTCCAACACACCATATTTTAAATGCCATCGTGTTCTTGGACACCAAACTGATGAATGTCAGACAATGAAGGACATATTGAACAAGTATCACTTCATTGATATCGATTATTATCTTGTCATTCCATAGTACCCTATCACCAACCTTATCATGCAATAGTGGTAGAATTTTTCATTCTCACTATTGCATGATCCTTCCCGTCATACATCTTGGCTCATTCTTTCCTTGCACTCATTAGGGGCAAGAAGTTGTTAGCCTTGACCTTGTCATGCATTTGTCCTTGTCCCTTAGCTACGTTATTCATTTTCCACTTATACCCATTGATATTGAGATATGAATGACTTGGTTAATGTGTGACTTACATTTACATTCCTCTCTGATTTCTTGTGTTGATTTGACATGTGTGTAACGTGTTCTCCCATGATGTGACATTTTATGTTCTCTCTCTTTGTGCACTTCTTCTATTTGTACCTTCATTCTTCTATATGTTGTCCATCGCCTTTTTCCTTTGTTTTTTGTTTTCCTTTTGGGGATGACGCAAAGCATTGAGACACCCTATGTCTCTTCCATGTTGACCCAACATGTTTTTTTATTTTCCTTTTCGCTTTTTTTTTGTGTTTTCCTTTTGGGGATGATGCAAGGCATTGAGACTGCAATGTCTCCTTCATGTTGACCCAAAATATTTTCCTTTTCTTTTGCCTTTTTCATTTTTTTTTCACTTGTGTTTTCCTTTTGGGGATGATGCAAAGTGTTGAGACAGACATGTCTCTTCCATGTTGACCCAAAATGGATCTTATTTTTCTTTTGTTTTTTCTCTCTTTGTGTCATTCTTCTAATTCTATGTGTATTTGGGGAAAGATGATAGTTTTGACCTCTCTAACAAAAAAATTGTAGCAACGACCCTACTGACCCCAAATCCATAGATCCCTTATGTGTTTGGTGTGTTCCTTTTTGGGGGAATCTCCTCTTTCTTTTATTCCTTTTCTTTCACATGACATAGCCTTACTTGGAAACATATGACTTGGCATAGGGGCTTTCCAAGTTGGCTCTCATGTCTTGATTTTACTTTTTCCTTTTTCATTTGCTAATTTAAACTAATTGCTTATAGAATAGTGTGTAGCAATTCCTTTAAAGTGGGGGCATACATTGGCATTATTCATTTTGCATTTTTCCTTTTTCTTGGTTCTTAGTGCAGCCTTGTTACTTTGAATGATGTGTTTGTCACTTTGTGGATGACATTGGGTGTGATGTCCTTCATAAGTGTGATCTATCTTAGCATATTACATTCCTCTTGGCAGCCTAATGTGACACACTACATCCCCTAAGTTGTGAATATTCTATTATTTGATTGGTCCTCTCTTGGAGACATTAGACACAAGTGAAAACACTATTGTGAAGAATCTAATGGATGCTTATGAGAGTGTGGGTAAGAACTCACACTCAAAGGATAGTAATGTCACCTGACGTATCATTTAATCAACTTTGGTAAGCTATCAAACAAAGAGAGCACGTCTCATTAGAAAGACAAGTGAACAAATGGGAATTAGTAGAAAAGCTTTATCTAAAGTTGTTTAAAGGAGACAAAGAATTGAGGGCACCAATTCAAATGAATTATGGGTATTCTCGGGGAGACTGCCACATAAAGATAAAAAAGTTGTTGAAGCATTGAGAACACTAATTGAAGAGTATTGAAAGAATAATACAAGGCCATCTCCAAATCAAAGGGATGTCGTAAGAAGGAGAATCAGTAGTTTGAACCATGAGCCACATCCAAAGCATTTTTTGGATACAACTCAAACCCAATTTTTTCATAAATTTCAAAATGATTATCCTCAAATTAGTATTTCTCAAAGATTTTTTGAAATGCTTAAATTTTTTTATGTCAAGATAAATCACACATGCACTACTTGTTGCTATAGACTACATATTAAATTCTCTAACCATTATGATGTTTATTGTTCTATATGTTTAGATTTGCATACTAACGATGTTTTGCAGGATTGTGGCATAGAAGCCCCACCAAAATCTTCAAGAGAGTTCTTATCAAAAAATTTATGTGAAATAGAGGATCACCAAATATTCTACAGGACAACATGCTTGGATGGTTCATGCGAGCGTTGCGGTGGCTTGCAACGAATGCCAGTATGTCAACATATGGAAAGCATAGATGAGGTGGGACAGAAACTAGTAGAGTTTGGGAAGTATAAAACAGTGGAATACGCTACAAAAGATGGGTCTCAAGCAAAAGGTGTGATTTGGTTATTGAGAAGATTCCAGTGTATCAGTTTATGTCCATGTTTCATGAGAATCTAGTGTATGAGTATGCAAGGCATACCCATAGAGCTCGATGGCTGGACACACAATTCAAGCTATGCAAGGAAACCTTTCCAGTTGGTAGCATAGTATCATTGGTTGAATTTGCAGAGAACTACACTGTACAGCCACAGTGTGAGGTCCAGTCTCAATATTACATTTCCACATAGGTTTTGATATTTGTGCACATAGCATTCATTCACGTAGTTGATAGTACAGAGGACCAGAGGAAGGTATTGAGGGAGTATCACTTTTATATTAGTGATGATCACACACATTCTCTAGAGTTCATGCAAGGTTGCTTCCAGATTTTCTATAGTGATTTGGCTCAGAGGGGCATAGCATACAGTCGGCATATAATATGGTCGGATAACTGTACAACATGGTTCAAGAACATGGACATGTTCTACTGGTTGTGTAGGATGCATCTCACTACAGGTGTTCAACATATGTGGAACTTTTGTGAGGCCGAGCATGGAAAGGGGGAGCAAGATGATGCAGGAGCATACGTGAAAAGAGCATTAGCACGAGAAGAGTTAAAGTATAAACACAGTGCAAAGTTGACAGATGAAAGATCAATCGTCGAGTGGTGTAATGCTTCGATGGGTCCAAGTAATGAAGGTACTTCTTCAATTCATGGGTTTTTTTGGTTGATGGATGATACTAACATTGCACCATATGAGGATTATTGTACACTAACAAGATCGAGTGAGCTACAATCTTTCCTTAGCTCAAATGCAGGTTCATGGAGTATTGATACACATAAGATGGCATGCTCTTGTTCTTCATGTACAATGCAAGCCTGAAATGATTGTGAGTCAAGGGAGTGGGTTGACAAATGGTTGACAAGTTATCTTAGCCTACTTCACACATATTTCCCTCTGACGACATTGGAACTAACACAGATGGGATCATCGGTCAACTTTGACCATGTATCAAATGTAGTTCAACCAGGTAATATATCTACTTGCTTAGTTTTTGAAATTCCATATTGTTATTAATGAGGGCGCAGCCCGAGACTTAGAAAATAACCCACAAACAAGAGAATAATTTTATTATTTAGAAAATGGAGCTTCTTACATGCAAAGGATCTCAAATCCCCAAATTCTACAACACATGCAAGTTACAGAAAGCTACAGAATCACCCTTTCACAATATGCGAGCTTGTCCCCAAAAAGTTACCCAAAAATTAGAAACCCACCCATAAATAGAGCTCCTCTTTAGTTTGGAGCCAAAACAACATTCAAATTTGAGTTTAGGTGGTTCGGCACCGAAAAATTACAACTTGAAGTTCAAAATTCAAAAGAACATTTGCAATTGTATCTTCTAGAAAGTGCGCCAACTTCCCGGGGCCATAACTTTTGATCCGGGACTCCGATTCGCGAACCGTTTGAACCGTTGGAAAGGTCTCGAAGTCAATAACACGCTCAAGATTTTCTATGCCAATTTCGGCAAGTTTTGGGGCCGTTCCGGGAACTATAAGTGCCTCAAATCTAACTTGGAAGATTTTCAAGTGCAAATCTGGGAAACTAAAACTGCAATATCTTTCAACCCAGGAATAGAAAATAAAAACCGTAAATTGGGAATTTCATTATGATGAAAAAGGTATCCAAAAATGTAAAAACATCTAAAAAACGAGAAACTTGAAATTTAACTATTTTTGGGTGATGCAAGATTGCCCTTACACCACTAGATGCTCCTGCATCAGACACCCAGGGTAATTTGAGAAGTGACCCGTCATGTCTTAGATGGTTGAGGAAAACCCAACTGGTCAACCGCTACCTTAGATAGCCAAGATGAATCTTCCACAGGCCTTCCTCTCTATTTCACTAGATATTCTTCATACTGCCTATTTCTGGTACTCCTTCCCACACGACTATCCAAGATTGCTTCAATCTCCTCCCTTTCTGAAGTAGGTGCTGGAATGCCATACTGCCCTATTGCTGGTGCTTCCTCCATTCCACCTTCATGATACTCTGTCAAATCTGAAATGTTGAACACAGGGGAAATGTTGATTCCATCAGGCAACTCTACCTCATATGCATTCCCTGAATCATGCTTCTTCAAAATCTTACAAGGACCGAATTTCTTCATCTTCAATTTGTTATAGGTTCCCACGGGAAGCCTTTCTTTCCTCAAGTGGACCATTACTTCATCGCCAGTCTGAAACTCCTTATTCCTCCTTTTCTGATCTGCCTTAGCCTTATATTGCATATTCATCTTATTAATGTGTTCTCGTACCTTCTCATGTATATTCTTGATGTGCTCTGCAAAATCTTCTACGCTTCAACACTTATTTCTTCTCTTGGTCCATCTTCTCCTCATTGAGCTGTTCCGGGGCTACCTCCATACACAATCTAGAATGGTGATCTACCGCTGCTTCTCAAGACAAAATTGTTGTAAGAAAAATTCTTGCCCGTAAGATCAAGTCCCATCCCTTGGGTTTATTCCCTACCAAACATCTCAGTAGGTTACCTAGACTTCTATTCACAATCTCAGTCTGCCCATCAGTTTGTGGATGGTGTGCAAAATTGAACTTCAACTCTGTTTTCAATTTCTTCCACAAGGTCCTCCAAAAGTACCCCACAAATTTGCGTCACCATCTGAAACAATACTTCAGCAAACCATGTAGCCTCACCACCCTTTGAAGAACAAGTCAAGAGTATGGATCAGATCATGGGTCTTCTGACATGGAATGAAATGTGCCATCTTCGAAAAACCTATCAACCACCACAAAGACTGAATCATTCCCTCGTTGTGTCCTTGGCAAACCAAGAACAAAGTCCATACTTATATCCTCCCATGGCCTCTTTGGTATAGGTAAGGGCTGATATAAGCATGTATTCTGGCTCACTCCTTTAGCCATCCAACATACCCTAGAGTTTTTTACAAACTTCTTCACATCCTGTGACAACCGAGGCCAATAATAATGTTCACTGATAATGGCAATGGTCTTATTCCAACCAAAATGTCCTGCCATTCCTCCACTATTCTTGTCCTTTATCAGGTTCTCCCTCATGGAACTCCTCGGGATACACAATTTACTTCCCTTAAATAATATTCCATCATGGATTATGAAATCTAGCCACCTTGTCCGCCCATCTTTAACAGTTCCTTGCAAGCTTTCCAAGCCTCGCTAAATCGATCTTCTCACAGATAGTGTCTTAAGTTCATTGAATCCAACCACTTCAATCTGCATCTTTTTCATCAATGTATGCCTCTACTTAAGGCATCTGCAACCCTATTTTACTTCCCACTCCTATGTTTCAAAACAAAGGTATAACTCTGCAAAAACTCTACCCATTTCATATGCCTCTGATTTAATTTTTCCTAACTATTTATGTATTGCAAGGCCTGATGATCAGTATATAGAACAAATTCTTTCGGCAACAAATAATGTCTCTATTTCTTTAATGCTTGAACTATTGCATAAAATTTTGATCATATACATAATACTTTCTCTCTTGGCATCATTTAACTTTCATTGAAATAGGCACAATACCTTCTTGGCTCAACACTGCTCCAATGGAACAACCACTGGCATCACAATCCAACTGAAACACCTTGTTGAAATCTGGGAGGGCTAGAACAGGTTGCTCTGTTACCTTCTGCTTCAACAGCTCAAAACTCTTTGACGCTCCAGTGCTCCACTTGAATTCTCTTCTATCCCCTCTCATTGTTTCAGTCAGGGGTCCACAAATACTACTAAAGTTTCTAATGAACTTTCTATAAAACTAGCCAAACCATGGAAAGATCTCACCTTGGTAGCAGTTCTTGGGGTAGGCCATTCCAGAATAGCCTTCACCTTCTCTGGGTCCATCTTGAGACCTTCCGCTGAGACAACAAACCCTAAGTACACTAATTCCCTCTTCACAAAACTGCACTTCTTCAGATTAATCAATGGGGCTTTCTCTTAACTTCTCAAAGGTTTCTAAATATGCATCGATGCTCATCCAATGTCTTAATAAAATCAAAATATTTACCTTAAATACACACAACAAAACTTCCCAAAAAATTCTTTTAGTAACTTCGCCTATGAGCCGCATAAATGTGTCGTGCATTGGTTAGCCCAAAAGACATGACTAACCACTCATACACGCCCTATTTGGTCTTGAAGGCAGTCTTCCATTCATCTCCCTCTCAAATCTAGATCTGGTGATATCCACTCTTCGAATCAATCTTTGTGAAGTACTGATCTCCACTCAATAGTCCATCAGGTCATCCATCCTTGGCAGGGGAAATTTGTTCTTGATTGTTATCTTGTTTATGGCTCAGGAATCTGTACACATCCTCCACTCCCTATCCTTCTTTGGTGCTAGTACTGTAGGTACTGCACATTGACTCAAACTTCTCAGACAAACCCCTTCTCAACAACTCTTGAACTTGTCTATTCAACTCCTCATTTTCTGCTGGAGTCATTCTATGAGCTGCCTTATTTGGCAAACTGGCTCCAGGAATCAAGTCAATATGATGACTGATCTTCCTTATTGGTGGTGTAAACCTCGTGTACATTACATCAAACAATATCCCGGGAACTCATCCAACATCCCAGAAACTTCTTCGAACCTTCACTATCCTCCTTACTCACTCTAGAATCAATGCATAACACACATGCTCATGCTTCATACCTTCTAAAAAATTTCTTCCATCTACATAACAAATTCTAGCACCACTTGATACCTTTCTTCTCTTTAGTTTCAACTTGTGACGAACCCCATCCTTTGCCAAGGAATAAGTGTTTGCATGGCCATCATGTATAGCTCGCCTATCAAATTGCCACGACCTCCCCAACAACATGTGACATGCATCCATGGGATGATATCATAGAGTACCTCATCATGGTAGCTCCTAATTTTGAACTTCACCAGGCACTACTCATTGACTAGAACTTTGTGGTCTTTTCTCAAGAACCGTGCAATCCGGCGGCGAGTGCGGTGCCTTTCTCCCCTTCAACTTTGTGGACCATCTCTCTTTCTCGACACCGATTATCGGTGTCTCTTCTACCATCAATAATGACATCACAATCTTCACACTTGCACCTTGTGTGAAACAAATTCTTCCTCTCGCTTCCGCTTTTTCCTCACCACCGTGGCTCTCCTAATCACTAGGGCTTCTCCTTTCATAGCATCATCCTAATGTTCGTGATTGGGCCTCCTTATCCGCATGCACAACCCTTCCATGACCTTCTCCTCGCCTTTTGTCTAATCTCTTCCTTCTTGGTGTTGTGGACATTCATAGGCTTGATGCCCTTCTTTCACCACACCGAAACACGCCTTTTGAAACCACCTCTTCCGCATCCTTTTCCCATCTCCTCATCCTCTACCCTTTGATCACCATTTTGATCATGAGGGCTAGAAGTTGTCATTCCTTTAGCTTTGTATCGGGTACCCACATCTTCACTTTTCTTTTCATCATCATTTTGGCTTCCTGAAGGTCTTCCACTGCCCCTTCCACTTTGACCTCCTCGCCCTTTTTGCTTGCCATCAAATCTTTTGTTCAACTTCTCTTCCACCTTTAGAGCAAACTGATACACATCCTCAATGGTGGTCATTCTGACTAGGCTTAACTCCTCCTGAATGCTTGGTCGTAACCTATTAAGATATCGGGCTACCTTCTCCTTATTGGCCTTCATGTGACCCATTCTGATGATTATCTTGTGAAAATATTTAGTATATTCTTTCACAGATTCGTTTTGCTTCAACCCTTGCAATTTCTTCAACATATCTAACTCGTAGTCCACTGGTATGAACTGCTTCTTAAGTTTCTCTACCATGTGATCCCATTCGGTGATATTTCCTTTTCCTCTTCGATTTCTTTCCAACTAGACGTCTTTCCACCAAATACTGGCATGGCCCTTCAGCTTCATTTTCGCAAACTTAACCTGATCCGGGTCCTCTATTTCCTCATACTCAAAATATTCTTCTAGCTTGTTGATCCAGTCGATCAACTCTTCCGGGTTCAGACTTCTAAAATAACTGGGACTTCTGCTCGGTCTTTTCCCGATCTTCGAAATGGCCCTTATTAACCTCATTTGGTCTTGATCAATTGCTTCTTCTTCCTTTTCTACATTTGAACTTTCTTCCTCTCCTTCATCCTCACTTTCCTCCCTCAGGTTTAACCCTCTTCTCAACTACTCTTGTAACGCATCAATATGTCTTTGGAGGGCTGCCAGTGCATCTCTTCCACCAGCATTTCTGTCACCTCGACCACCTCTGGCACCACCACGCCTACCAAGCATCACTCTTGAGGCATCTTTGAACTCAACTCCACAACCACAAACTCGTATTAACTACCTCACACCCAAGGACTGCCCACATCACAAGAAACCCGCCTCGATACTACTTGATGAGGGCGCAGCCCGAGACTTAGAAAATAACCCAAAAATAAGAGAATAATTTCATTATTCAGAAAATGGAGCTTCTTACATGTAGAGGATCTCAAATCCCCAAGTTCTACAACACATGCAAGTTACAGAAAGCTACAGAATCACCCTTTCACAATATGCGAGCTTGTCCCCAAAAAGTTACCTAAAAATTAGAAACCCCACCCATAAATAGAGTTCCTCTTTAGTTTGGAGCTAAAACAACATTCAAATTTTAGTTTAGGCGGTTTACTAAAAATTACAACTTGAAGTTCAAATTTCAAAAAGAACATTTAAAATTGTATCTTCTAGAAAGTGCACCAACTTCCGGGGCTAACTTTGACTGACTTCGACTGCGGAACCGCTTTGAACTGTTGAAAGGTCTCAAGTCAATAACGCATGAAATCCGCTACTAATTCTTTTAAGTAAGCTTTTGGGGCTGCTCCGAACCAAGTGCCTCAAATCTAACTCAAAAGATTTTTAGGTGTAAATCTGGGAAACTAAAACTCCAATATCTTTCAACCTAAGAATAGAAAATAAAAGCCATAAATTGGGAATTTCATTATGACGAAAAGGGTATCCAAAAATGTAAAAACATCTAAAAACTAAGAAACTTGAAATTTAACTATTTTTGGGTGATGCAAGATTGCCCTTACACCACTGGATGCTCCTGCATCAGTTATCTTTCTTTGTACTGTATTCATAATTTTGACTAATTTCAAGACAAACGAAGAGGGAATCGACTATTCCTTGTGTTGTGTTGAGGCTAAAAATAAATTGGAAGGCCTAGTTATAGATGGAGAAAACATTGAATACCCTATAGGCTCAGTTGTTGCTACTGGAACATGGCTTAGAAGGTATCGACATAAGAGTGTTAAACATTGGTTGTTTTAGGACTTTGACACGTATCGTAATATTCTTCACTACTCAAACCTTATCGTGGCATCCAATGTTCGTTTGACCAAATATGGGGGTAGACCTTTGAACAAGACCTTGTGGAAGGTCCGTGAGTCTGACCATAAGGCAATACTTGACACAATAAAGAGTAGAGTAGACACGGATGGTTCATTGGATTAATTTGTAAGTATATGCACAATGGTTCTTATTAATTTATATTTGTATCCACGTTAATTTGTTTGATGCCAATGCTATCATCTTATTTTACTTTGCATATCTGTAAATAACCCAATAAACATTGATTTGTGTCCCCTTGCAGAAAATGTAGATTTATGAGCCATCCAAGAGAATCTCAAGAAGAAAATCAATGCAACATCCCTATTTTGATGTTGTTGAAAAATCTCAATTATGATTAAATAAGCCATTACAAAAGTGTGTGTGAAGCTTGGTGAGGGAATTTCAAGTCATTCATTTGAAGTTAACCTTATCATGAGCACCTATGATGTAGACATTATAAGAGCATCTCAAATTTCAAGATATTCTATTCATGAGAGGTGTTGTGTGCAATAGGTATCTTGGAACTCCCAGTGAAGATGTATGACAAGGAGTGACTAAGTCAAGAGACTGCCATGCCTATCTGTAAGTGCCTTCCATCTATTTTTATTTCATTTCCATTTTGGATGAGTTGTTTCTTTTTATTCTTTTACTATGCGTATCTGTAACTAAACTAGTAAAAATTGATTGGTCTCTCCTTGCAGAAAATGCTGATTTTTGAGCCATCGAAAAGAATCTTAGCCAAAAAATCAATGCAACATCCTTATTTTGATGATCTTGACAAATCTCAATCCTGATTTGAAGCCATTATAAAAGAGCGTGTGAAGCTTTGTGAGGGAATCTCAAGTTACTCATTTGAAGTTAACCTCTAAATGAGAACCTATGATGTAGGCATTATAAGAGAATCTTGAATGTATGAGTGACATTGTAAAATATTTATGAGAATAGAGTACCTAAGGCATTGTAATGAGATTTACTTGTAATGACATTTACTGAAATATTGAAATTCGGTGCAGGGGCACCAAGGTTATTGAGCAAATTTGGTTCATGTAAGTCTTTTAAGTTAGTTTTGTGTTTTGAGTAAATTGTCAATTGAATAAGGTCATATTACACGGTCAATTGATTTATAATGTAATAATTCATGTTAGTTAAAAAAAAATAGGTAGGCATGATTGGAAAGATGTAGAATCATTTGTAAAGGCTCAAGCATAATGTAATTTTGGTGCAGGAGAACCTAGTCTCCTAGTTGCAAAATTTGAGTTTTTGAAGGTTGATAGGTGGTCAATAGATTAGATTAAGGTATTTTGTGTTTATTTATGCTAAATAAGGTCAATCAAGAAAATGCATTCTTGCTACAAAATTGTCAATATTTGAATTTGTATCCTTTTGAAGGAAAATCTTTGAATTTGGTTGTAAATGTGCAAGAATGAGGTCTAAGAGTTTGATATACCATTTAGAGAGTGGTTTTCATGGAGTTCCTTTCAAAGCCTCTATTTTTATTTTTCCTATAGTAAATTGTTTGATAGAGTTGGTGGAATTACCTTTCTTAGTAATCACTATTAGTGAGATTGAGATTGTTAACCTTGAGAGAGTATGACTTGGGAAAAAGGAATTTGATATGGCTATTATTTTCAAAGACTTCAAGCGGGATGTACTCCGCATTGACGCCATTCCTCAATCTTCACTTGATGGCATCAAGGAATGGCTGAACTTCATGGATATAAAGTATTATGAAAGCAGAATGAACTTGAACTGGTGGCCAATTTTGAAGATTATTATTGATGATCTAGATAAATTTATTGAAGATGGTGGTTCAAAATTTTTGAATATGGAAGCTAGTGATTCTGACTGATATTTTAAGAGTCAGAAAAAGGATATGAACCCTCGATGTAGAAGAGGAATCATAATCAAATTTCATGTAGCCACCATCAAGAGTGTTACAAGCCAACAAGATGGAGGGAATTCTTATATAAGGATAATTTTCAATGTTGCACCGGCTTTAATACCAACTACAATGGCAACATTGAAATTCCCTAGCAGTATTTATGTTGAGGAAATTTCCTTTAGATGCAAGGATTCAAAGCACATCAACCATGTGGTACAAATGATTAAATCTCAGAGATGATCTGTAGCAATGAAAGATTATGAAAAGGAAGAGAGAGCTACAATGGTGATTCAGGAGAAACTTCATGTTTCAAAACAAAGTCAATTAGGTTATAAGACGTGTGGATCAGGCCAGCATTTGGTGGAAGAGGAAGAAAGATGACTGGAACTCTGGAGGCCCACCATACTAGATTTCAGTATTCAACCATGAGAGTAGAAGAGAGAGCTGATATCATGTATCAAAAAATTAAGCATGCATTCTTCCAACTAGTGGAGAAGGAGATGATTACTTTGCTTCATTTTCATTTGCATAACCATATAAAGGCGTGGGAACCAAGAAGACCAAGGATGTCCAGTTTTATGTGGAGGTAATGGATGTGGTCCAAAGTTTAGGAGGGGAAAGAAGGTCAATGCATGATCCTGATGAAATTGAGGAAGAGTCACCAAGAGAGGGACAAGAAAAATAAAATCAATACAGAGTTTCAAGGATTTGTCAAGCGAGTAAGAGAGTTGTGGGAGTAGCCTCATCTAAAAGATTTTGAACTAGAGTTTGATATACCATTTAGAGAGCTTGGTTTTCATGGAGTTCCTTTCAAAGCCTCTAATTTTATTGTTCCTATGGTAAACATATATAATAACCTTCAATGCCTCAAAGGAGAGGTTGTTGGTTGATTTGTAACCCATTTTTTATCAAGAACGTTATTTTCTAGAAATTTACTAGTTTTTCTCACTTTTCTTCTTGTTGTACGACCTGTACAAACACTAAGGTGATATGAAACCTATTGGATGTTGTAGATTGATTAATTAGCTTTCATTTTCACCTATTTAGAGGTTCTAACTCTTTGTATAGTGAAAGTTATCTTGTTTTTACTACGGCTACCTACTTTGACAGTGTTCTTGGATTGAAGGGTTTCATGATGTAATTTGACCCATTCCACTTTTTGTGCCTACTATAACTTATGGAATGGGTCCTCTAACTTGTAAAATACATGCCTAACCTATTTAGAATGTTGTGGAGTCAAGGTTGGGTGTTTGGGATGATGTTCTAGGGCTGTAGCAGGGTATTTTCATGATGAAAATGAGGGTTTTAAATGGTGTTTTGACATAATGTGGGAAGGACTGTCCATGTAATGTATTATTCACCATATGCAGGGTCTGGTAAGTGTGTCTGGTGCTTTGTTTGGGTCTGGCAGGTCCGGGAGATAGGAGTTTCATTAAAACCCCAAGTATTTTGCTTGAAATTGAGGGTTTGGTGTATTAGGGGTCTAGATGTTTTGGACCTAGAAACAAATCATGGAATTGGAGGTTTTGACACATATCATACTATTGTTTGAGGAGTTTGAGTGAAGATCTAGTGTTTAAAAGGTCGTCTCTTTGTAAATAGGTCTAATTTAGTAGCCTTTGTGCAAGGTGGTCTATTGGATCCTAATGATGGTACAAAGAAACATGGTATGATCTCTTGGGAATTTGTCTTAGGGTCTGTGTTAAAGCTTGATTGATGTTTGGTTGGCCATTGGATGACCTTCTCTAAAAAATAAGCCCATTTGATGAGATTTGGAAACTATAAGCCTATTGTTGTTAGTTGATTCAATTTGGGTGATTGTTATTTCAAGGTTGGTGTCTTGTTGAGGTCTAATTAGTTGATGCTAAAAAGAGTTCCTCCACCTTGAATTGAATCAACAAGCCCTCTAACATAACAAACCCCAAAACCCTCTTCTTTCACAAGTTAGGCAAGGGTTTATTGAAAACCCATACTCGAAACCTTCCCACAGCCAACCAAAGCCTAAAACACCTTCAAAAAGGTCTGCACAAGCTTAAAATTTAAAGAGATATCACTGCCCCCAAATATTTCTTCAAACCCTAGCAATAAACCACCATTTTCCACTCAAAAATACACTATTTGACATCTAGGGCATCACCTAAAAACCCTCTATCTGCCTCCCTTGCATAAAAAACTTTGCACACATGTTTTATAACCATAACTAAGCCTTTCCATCAAATTATAGAAGTATACAGTGGGTGAAAGGCTTAATATGACATTTTAATGCACTCAAAACCCTTAAAATAGGGTATACAAACTGACCCTCAGTAATTAGCTTCTAAAATGCACAAAATCACTTGAAATCCAACCAAACCAAAACTAAAATGGAGTTAAGTCTGCTGCCCACTAAATTCCATCAAAAAGAGAGCACAATCACCCTGTATGGAACTATACAGTTCAATGTAACATCAAATCCCAAAGTGCAAAAGGGTAGCAATCTTTGACGGGGTATTACTCAGATACCATTGTGCTTACGAAATCTCTATCTGAACCTATGAAATCACATTGAGTCCCTCTACAATAACCTCTCTCAGTTTTTGTTATTTTAGAGTGGTTTTCTCATGGTGTTTAGTTTTCAGTTGATGGAAAAAGTGTCAAATGCAAGCAGTGGAAAGTTGCAAAGTAGTGCAAAATGGTGCAACTAACTAACTCGTGTGACCAAACGAACTGTTCCAACGTATTTGAATAGGTATTTTTGCTACGCATGGTCCTCTTTCATGCCCAAACACACAGAATCGCTCGACCTATATTCAATCGGATCTATCCCTTAAGGGTCTAAAGTGCAAAATGGCTACAAACTTCAGCATGTTGTTACTCGGATACCCTGATGCTTAGAAACTTCTCGTCTAATCCTATGGGATCATGTTGGGCCCCTCAGTAATAATCTCTCTCAGTTTTTGTTATCTCAGAGTGGTTTTCCTGTGGTGTCCATTTTTCAGTTGATGGAAAAAGTGTCAAATACAAGTAGTGGAAAGTTGCAAAGTGGTGCAACTTTCATTCTGCAACTCATGTGACCAAACGAACTATTCCAATGCATCCAAATAGGTATGTTTACACTAGGCATGGTCCCCTTTCACACCTGAACACGTGGAATCACTTCGAGCTACATTCAACCAGATCGATCCCTTAAGGGTCCAAAGTGTAAAATGGCTACAGATTTTAGCATGATGTTACTCAGATACCATGATGCTTAGAAATTTTTTGTCTAATCCTATAGTATCGTGTTGGTCCCCTCCGCAATAACCTCTCAGTTTTTCTGTGATGTCCAATTTTCAGTTGATGGAAAAAGTGTCAAATGCAAGTAGTGGAAAGTTGCAAAGTGGTGCAACTTTCATTATGCAGCTCGTGTGACCAAACAAACTATTCCAACACATTCAAATAGATATTTTTATGCTAAGTATGGTTCTCTTTCACACCCAAACATGCAGAATCGCTTCGAGCTACATTTAACCAAATCAATTCCTTAAGGGTCCAAAGTGGAAAATGGTTGCAAACTTCAACATGTTACTCGGATACTGTGATTCTTAGAAACTTCTCATCTAATCCTACGGGATTGTGTTGTGCCCCTCTAGAATAACCTCTCTCAGTTTTTGTTATCTCGAAGTGGTTTTCTTGTGGTGTCTAGTTTTCAGTTGATGAAAAAAGTGTCAAATGCAAGTAGTGGAAAGTTGCAAAGTGGTACAACTTTCGTTCTGCAACTCGTGTGACCAAATGAACTATTCCAATGCATCTGAATAGGTATTTTTGTGCTAGGCATGGTCATCTTTCACACCCAAACATGTGGAATCACTCCGAGCTACGTTCAACCAGATCGATCCCTTGAGGGTCCAAAGTGCAAAATGGTTGCAAACTTCAACATGTTACTCAGATATCATTACACTTAGAAACTTTCCATCTGATCCTATGGGATCGTGTTGGGCCCCTCAACAATAACCTCTTTCGGTTTTTGTTATCTTGGAGTGGTTTTCTTATGGTGTCCAGTTTTCAGTTTATGAAAAAAGTGTCAAATGCAAATAGTGGAAAGTTGCAAAGTGGTGCAACTTTTGTTCTGCAACTCATGTGACCAAATGAACTATTCCAATGCATTTGAATAGGTATGTTTATGCTAGTCATGGTCCTCTTTTACACCCAAACACACAAAATTTCTCTGAGCTATGTTCAACCTGATCGATTCCTTAAGGGTCAAAAGGGCAAACTGGCTACAAAATTTAGCATGTTGTTACTCGGATACCGTGAAGCTTAGAAAATTCTCGTCTGATCTTATGTGATCGCATTGGGACTCTCTATGATAAATTCTCTTGGTTTTTGTTATCTCAGAGTGTTTTTCCTGTGGTGTCCAATTTTTAGTTGATAGAAAAATTGTCAAATGCAAGTAATGGAAAGATGCAAAGTGGTGCAACTTTCGTTCTGCAACTCGTGTGACCAAAAAAACTATTCCAACACGTCTGAATAGGTATGTTTATGCTAGGAATGGTTCTTTTTCACACCCAAACACGTGGAATCACTCCGAGCTATGTTCAACCAGATCGATCCCTTAAGGGTCCAAAATGCAAAATGGCTGCAAACTTCAACATGTTGTTACTCGGATATCGTGACACTTAGAAAATTCATGTCTGATCCTATGGGATCATGTTGGG
Source organism: Sequoia sempervirens (assembly GCA_007258455.2). NCBI lineage: Eukaryota > Viridiplantae > Streptophyta > Pinopsida > Cupressales > Cupressaceae > Sequoia > Sequoia sempervirens. The sequence continues at coordinate 82,997 of VDFB02027462.1, read as the reverse complement.
CACCTCAACAATAACCTCTCTCGGTCTTTTTTTATATCAGAGTGGTTTTCCTGTAGTGTCCAGTTTTTAGTTAATGGAAAAAATGTCATGCAAGTAGTAGAAAGTTACAAAGTGGTGCAACTTTTGTTTTACAACTCGTGTGACCAAACAAACTGTTCCAATGCATCCAAATAGGTATTTTTACGCTAAGCATGGTCCTCTTTCACACCCAAAAATGGGGAATCACTTCAAGCTACGTTCAACCAGATCGATCCCTTAAGGGTCCAAAGTGCAAAATGGCTACAAACTTCAACATGTTGTTACTCAGATACCATGAAGCTTAAAAACTTCTCGTCTGATCCTATAGGATCATGTTCGGCCCCTCTACAATAACCTCTCTCTATTTTTGTTATCTCGGAGTGGTTTTCCCGTGGTGTCCAGTTTTCAGTTGATGGAAAAAATGTCAAATGCAAGTAGTGGAAAGATGCAAAGTGGTGCAACTTTCGTTATGCAACTCGTGTGACCAAAAAATTTGTTCCAACACATCCAAAAGGGTATGTTTATGATAGGCATGGTCCTCTTTCACACCCAAACATGTGGAATCACTCTGAGCTATGTTCAATTGGATCGATCCCTTAAGGGTCCAAAGTGCAAAATGGCTGCAAACTTCAACATTTTGTTACTCGGATATCATGACACTTAGAAAATTCTCGTCTAATCCTATGGGATCTTGTTGGACCCCTCAGTAATAACCTCTCTCAGTTTTTTTTTTTTAATCTCAGAATGGTTTTCCTATGTTGTCCAGTTTTCAGTTGATGGAAAAAGTGTCAAATGCATGTAGTGGAAAGTTGCAAAGTGGTGCAACTTTTGTTCTGCAACTCGTGTGACCAAACGAAATGTTCCAATACGTTTGAATAAGTATGTTTACGCTAAGAAAGGTCCTCTTTTGCACCCAAACACGGGGGATCGCTCCGAGCTACGTTCAACCGGATCGATCCCTTAAGGGTCCATAGTGCAAAATGGTTGCAAACTTCAACATATTGTTACTCGGATACTATGAAGCTTAGAAACTTCTCATCTGATCCTATGGGATTGCATTGGGCCCCTCTACAATAACCTCTCTCAATTTTTGTTATCTCAGAGTGATTTTCCCATGGTGTCTAGTTTTCAGTTGATAGAAAAAGTGTCAAATGCAAGCAGTGAAAAGTTGCAAAGTGGTGCAACTTTCGTTCTACAACTTGTGTGACCAAATGAACTATTCCAACACGTCCGAATAGGTATTTTTACACTAGGCATGGTCCTCTTTCACACCCAAACACGCAGAATCGTTCCGAGCTACGTTCAACTAGATCGATCCCTTAAGGGTCTAAAGTGCAAAATGACTGCAAACTTTAGTATGTTGTTACTCGGATACCGTGATGTTTAGAAACTTCTCATCTGATCCTATGGGATTGTGTTGGGTCCCTCTACAATAACCTCTCTCAGTTTTTGTTATCTCAGAGTGGTTTTTCTGTGGTGTCCAGTTTTCAGTTGATGGAAAAAGTGTCAAATACAAGTGGTGGAAAATTGCAAAGTGGTGCAACTTTCGTTTGCAACTCATGTGACCAAACGAACTATTCCAATGCATCTGAATAGGTATTTTTATGCTAGGAATGGTCCTCCTTCACACCCAAACACGCGGAATCACTCCGAGCTACGTTCAACCAGATCGATCCCTTAAGGGTCCAAAGTGCAAAATGGTTGCAAACTTCAACATGTTGTTACTCAGATACCGTGAAGCTTAGAAACTTCTCATCTAATTTTATGGGATCACGTTGGTCCATTCTACAATAACCTCTCTCAATTTTTGTTATCTTAGAGTGGTTTTCCTGTGTTGTATAGTTTTCAGTTGATGAAAAAAGTGTCAAATGCAAGTAGTGGAAAGTTGCAAAGTGGTGCAACTTTTGTTCTGCAACTTGTCTAACCAAACAAACTATTCCAAGGCATCCGAATAGGTATGTTTACGCTAGGCATAGTCCTCTTTTGCACCCAAAAATAGGGAATCGCTCTAAGCTACGTTCAACCAGATCGATCCCTTAAGAGTTCGAGTGTAATATGTTGAAATAGGCCATTCCACCTATTGTTCAGGTTGTGTCTCAGTGATATGGGCATGTTGTAAGTAGGATAGGGAGTAGGAATAAGAAAATAGCATTGGTAAAGGCATTGGAAGAGATTACTAATGCTACCCTTGTTGAAAATTCAAAATTGAGGCCCCTTAAAAGCAAGGGTAGAAGAGGTGAAAATAAGAAATTGCTTGAAAATAAGTTAAAATAGGTTGGAAATAAGGTGAGGTTGTGGAGTTTGATGTGTTCAAAAGGTCTGCAAGGACAGGGGAGGTCAAAAGTATGTTATGGCATGATGCCCTAGTTGGGAAAACAAGGGTTTTGAATGAAAAAGAGAGGTTTGAGGGAGTAAAAGTGGGTAAAGTCAAGAGGCAGCATAATTTGGTGGTCAATTAAGTTTATGTAGGCAAAATGAAGAGTGTTGGAATAGGTTTGAGGTTCGGGTTTGGGTTCAGGGGTTCGGTTCACCGGTTAGGCCAAATTTTTTTGGAGGGGGGTTCAGTTCGTTTTGGGTTCGTTGGTACAAAAAAAATGTAAAAACAATATATATATATATATATAAATGTAGCCTAGAAGCATGATTATATATATTATGTTTTACAAGTGTTGTGAAGATTATGTATCCTTTGCATAATTGAGTTGTTCCAATCAAACGATTAAACATATTGGAATCTTTTTATCAATCATTTCATGGAATACCAATTGAAAATGTGTTTTTTTTCTTTTAGATAAAGTTGTTTACCATCAATCAATTAATTTATTCAAGACAAACCATGAAGGACAACAACGATCAATACTAGGGCTAACCAATTAATAAGTATACACGTGAATAAGTCAAGCATGTACATGTGAATAAGGGAAGGACAAGTAGTCACAAACATGTATGCCTTAAAGTATACACACGAATACATAGTATACACAACTTAATACAAAGTATATGCACGAATACAAGGTATACACATAAAAAAATGTAAGTCACAAAGTATACATTGGAACACACATAAGTCACAAAGTATACACGTAAGTTGTAAAGTATACACTTGAATACATGTAACTCATATCTATTGAACCATGAATTTATAACATGCAAATATGGACACCATCGATAAAAAAGATTTGTATTAACCAAATAGCTCCATGTACGCATACATCAATATATGTTGATATAAGTATAAAATATAGGTACAAAATAGCCATATAGGCTTATGAGAATGCCATATAGGCATACAATGTCAAATATATCCAATACAAAATATGTACAAAACTGCCATGTAGGCATACAACAAAGGGCTTTGGAATTAAAAAGTCATTGCTCTCTAGGCTCTCAAAATAAACTCTTGCCCTTTGCTTGTCAATCGGATGGTGATAGGTCTATCACTCATTTGTGCTGCACTTGAGGAGTGCTCCTGCTACTGCTTCTAGTACTGTTAAGTTCTCAGTGAAGTTTTAACTGTTACAATAAGAAGTAAAAACATTAATATATAGAAATTACATTATAAAAAAGGATATATTTTAAAAAATAATCACTTATGGCCATCTCACGATCACTCTCCATGAGGGAAATATTTGCATACCAATGCTAAGGCGTGCTCAAGCCCTGTATAAGCCATCTAAATAGAAATTAGACTACAAATCAATAATGGTTTGATTTTTCACTAAAACTAACATCTATAACAATGAATGTAAATTGAAATTTAGTAATTTTCCTCATACCTCCCCTATCAGAGCAATTGAGGATTGTATAGCGGATGAAACACCAATATCCATTACCCTCATAACATTTGGCGGTGTTTCCACAACCAACATCTGAAAATAAAACAATAAATTATTCAATCACAGAAAAGTTACAATAGCAATCTATGCGTCATGACTTATAATGTATGAGATCTAATGAACAAAATTTTGAGTACTTATCAAACTATATATTTCTTATTATCATACTTACTATTTTCCCTATCCATATATTGTTCGAAAGGACGTGTTTTTATGCTTTTAACCATAGCAGCAAGCTGTTGAACCGTTTCATTAATGCTTTCATAGACATGTACGATAACTGTGGTGGCATAGAGAAGGCAGTGAACTATTTGAAAAAATGTCTCAAAAGAAATGGGGTCTCATGGTGATGGAATGCCATTACAAACAAATGCATGTCATGGAATTCCATCACCATAAGACTGCATTTCTTTTAGGAATTTTTTCAAAAATTTCATTGTCTTCTCTATGGTATTGTTGCTTACTATTATCCTTTGATATATATTTTTCCAAGCATCCATAGTTTGTTGGAAAGCACCTATTTTGGGCTTTTAGCCATAGCAGCAAGGAAGTGAGTAGTTTGATTAAATTCTTTGGTGCACATGTATGAAAAATGTGGTATCATAGAAAAGGTGGTGAGCAGTTTGAAGAAATATCTCGAAGAAATGTAGTATCACCATGAGACCGCATTTCTTCGAGGCATTTTTTCAAACTACTAACTACCTTGTCTATGCTATTACTTACTATTATGGTTTCATAGATTTTTTCCAAGCATCCATAGTTTGTCGTGCAGGTGCACCTTTGCAAGCACATGCCTCCATGTGAAGTAATTGCATCACTGCTTATGTTGACTTTCTAAACAACTATATATTGTAGTTGAAATTTTGTCATCTATCAACATCTAGTTATTAGTTATGGAAAGTGAAGTGATGCTTTGAGTTTGAATGATGTGCAATGCAATGTAACCAACGATATGAATATGAAATGCACAAATCTATTAAGTACAATTCATTAGTTAAACTCTTTATTCTATTACCTCCGTGAAGGTTTGAGTAAATCCACTTGCACTGGGAGGTGTTCCCTTGAAACCTCCAATATTACCCTGTTCAACATCCAAAATCACATATTAAAATACCATTCTTAAAACAATTCTATTAAAATGTAATAAATTTATATTTGTTTACTAGTTACATGCCCCACCAATAGGTGTACTATAGAAAAAAAGTAGGTGGAGGGCCGGTGTATCCAGTCTCAACACTATGACCTTGAAATTTTATTAAAATCATAAAACTAAATTAGTTAATCTTGCATTTCAAAATTGAAATTTAATAAATTAAATTCAATGAACATGCTAACTTTTACCTAAGTATCAATGCCATACACATCATGCAAAATGTTAACCGCCCTCTCCATCTCTATAGTTGCATACGGATCATGTGTAGTAGCCTCCTGAGTGCTGGTGAAGTCATATGAACAAGTCGCCCTACAAGATTGACACACATGGGTTCGAAGGCCACCACTCGAAGACTCCCCTGGATGGCATTATAGAATAGGGCTAGTATGATGGATGACACTCTGGGTCAAAGTGTTGATCACCTGCAATGTCTCTATGTCAACACTCTCCTTCGCAATGATAGGCATAACAATGTGCTCATGAGGCGGCCTAGCAAGAGCTCGTCTCCCTTGCCGCGTAGGATCTGGCTGTGCAACGGGCCTATCCTAAGCCGACCCCCCACCTCTCCCCTGGAAGTCCCTAATATCAAAATAATTTGGGATTTTGTTCAATATGAACTCACTGTATAGTTTCCTAAGAAAATACAGGGGGACTTCACAATTGTTGCACGATCCATCATCAAAGACCATGTACCACCTATCATAAAAATGGTTCATAATCTCTTGGTGGTGGCACCAATGAATAGGAAACCTCTTCGCATTGAGGCTAAGATTTTGATTTGTGTGTGGGTCAGTGAATAATGAGCACAAATCACCTTTTGTAATTTTTAAATCCTTTACTTGTTTATATGATAGTTTATCCGCATAATATTCCCTAGCCGCCTGCCTCCTATCTTGCCATCCAGTTATTTGTTTGCTAATTGAATCTACATTTTTTAATATATCTTTCAATGAATTTGCGAGGGTCATTCTTTCTATGGTTGAACCATTTGGATCACTCAACCTACTAATAAAATCCTCAATTTGTTTTTTGTTGTTCTCAATCTCACTCATTAAACTTTGTTGAGTGCCAGGAGGGTGTTGAGTCATTGGTGGAGGAAGTTGTTGTTGAGGTTGATTTTCTTATTTAGGATTTTGTTTTTCAGGATTTGGTTGCTCTTCTTGTTGAGGATTTTGAGGGTTTGTGGGTTCATTTGCATCTCCTACAAATTCAAAAAAAATAAATCAAATATAACCTTAAACTAACAAAATCAACCAAAAACTAAGAAATTCAAAACAAACAACAAACAATACTTACCTCTGCCACCTCTTCATCGTCGTGGCACCATCCTTGCAAAGAAATAACAAATCTTGTTGAAGATTTGTGCCCAATACCTCCTCCTAGAACGTGAGTGTGAAAGTTGGGGGTTTTGGCCGCGGGTGGAAGAAAAAAATAGTCGAAGTGAAAATGAAGACTTTCACCTTTTTTTTTGCTTTTAACGTGCAATAACGCGAGCGTGTTATAACATGCTCATGCTATGAGTTTTCAAACTTTTTTTAGAAAGTGGCCATGAAATTGCTACCCAACTTCATGCACCTACCTTGTTTTCTCATCCTTATTCATTCCTCTCCTCAATCCATGACATGTGATTGCCTAATCTTGTGGCATGTATTTTCTCATCCTCATTCTTTATAATGAGGGTTTGAGCTCATTATCAAAAGTAAGCTAAATACAATTTTATGCATTGTTCATGTGCTTGTTTCTTATCTCCTAGATCTTCCTAGTTTCTAATAGTACAATATATATTTAATATTAATGTTAAATATAGTATATGACTAAATGTATTATATATTTGGATCGGATGGAGGCTAATGGTCAAATACAAAGAGTTGTGGCGACTGTGGTTTTGCACCGGCGCAGTCCTTCTGGAAGGGCTCCTCAGGAAGCACCTTTATTTTCTCGATGCTATGATGGATGCAGCTTGGAGAAGACGGGATGGGGTAGTCAAGAAAAGGACGTTCAGAAGAATCCTTGGCAGAATGGTGTTGGATTTTGTGTGAATGGCGGCGACCCCCAAGTGTAGTGCAATCAGGATAAAGGGAAACTCGGTGTCAATGCTGATAGGAGAGATAGAATAAACAAAGAGCTCAAGGCGTCTGTGCTTGGACACCTTCAAACTTCACCCAAACCGACGTCAGGAAGGGGAGGTAGGATCTTAGAATCTAGGCAAAAGGCACCAGGGCGAAAAGCAGGGGAAAGCTCGCTACATGGTGGAGGAAGTAACGAGTTGCACTCCAGAGGGAATGATGGGGGAAGCTAGCCAAGAGATGAGAAAACCTATTTGGAGCATCACCTCCAAGCAATGGGAAAAACATCAGAAGCTGGTAAGGCCAATAGACTGTTGGTCCTCTTGTAGGAGGAGCTTGAGGATGAGGTAATACACAATATCAAAGTGTTCTCACATTTAGGATTAATAGGAGGATTTAGGGGTTTTTTGCCTTAGTTGGTTGATTTACATAAATGGATTCCTGAGCACTAGGAGCCCATTGTAGATGATTGCATCCAAATCTACCTTGCAGCTAGAGGTTTTTTTATTATTGTCTTTGAAACTATGGCTAACAAGAATAAAGTTATGTGTGATTACTTTTGGAGCTAGGAGGAGAAATTTGCTCTATCCTTGAAGCCTTGGCATCCAACATTCAACCCTGCAATAGAGACTTTTGATAAATTTCCTCTGTGGGTAAGACTCCCAAACTTACCTCTCCATTTTTGGTTTGAGTCTTGCCTGGAGGCTATTGGAAATTCTTTAGGGGATTTTTTGATGATTGATGAGGGTTCGCCAAATATTTTAAACTCCACGTATGCCCGAATTTTGGTGGAAATGGAAGTATCAAAGCCACTCCAAGAAGAGGTCTCAATTGAAACCTCAACAAGTTGCCGGGTACAACCTTTGGATTATGAAGGAGTACCATTTCGATGCAGGAGATGCTTCCAGACTGGACAAATTGCTACACAGTGTGCAAAGTCTAGATGGTCCAAACCAGCTACTTGGTGGCAGGATGTCTCACACAGACATTATGCGGTGGAGAAACAGAATGGGAATAAGGACAAGCTAGAAAAGAACAAATCTCAGGCGACTGGAAACTATGAATTTCCTCAGGAAAATAGGGATTCAAATTAGTTGGGGGGTTGGGTCACGCTAAGATGCCCATCTCGAATGTTGTTGATGAAGGGAGAGCTAATGAAGGTGATGCAGAAGGTGAGGCTAAGCAAAACTTTTATGGTGCTAAAACTCCAGAATGTAGAGAGAAAACAGGCTGGCGAAGAGGCAGGAAAATAGGGTGACTATTACAAAGGTAGGAAGTCTGAATGGGTAAGTAATGGTTGAAGAACTTGATGAGTCTTGGGTGAAACAAGCTCCTCCTAAGGTAGAGCAGATGGAGGAGGCAAAGATGGATGATGGGGGGCTTGCAGTGAAGGGAAGTTCTTTGGGTTGGCAGAAGGAGGCTGCAAAGGTGGAGGATGGCTAGAAAGTTGTCAAGGGGAGGAATGTTAAGAAGCTCAAAAATAAAAGTTTCGCTATGGTCCTCCGGTCACAGACCAAGGGAAGACCAAATTGTTCTTCAAAGATGTAGACTTGTTTAAAGGTCATCTTTCAGGGTCTTGCGGTTTAATTGTCTCTCTATGGTGTCTGTTGTGCTGGGTGGGAGTCTACTAGTTGTAATAACTTCTGGCTAGAGCCAAGAAAATATGATGTAATTCTATTTTAAATTTAATAAAAAAACCTTTGTTATTGACCCCCAACAAAAAGTATTAATAATGTTATACAATAATAATTAGTAATTAATGATTAATAATTCTTATTAATATTAAATTTATTTATATATTAGTATATAAATATATTAATAATTAATATTTGAAAGATTATTTATCATAAATAATTAATATTATTTAAATTATATGTTTAATATACTATTTAAATAATATTAAATATATAATATATTTAACATTAATATTAATTATATTATATATTATCATATAATAATGATTAATAAATATTTAATATAATTATTAATTAATATTATTTATTATTAATATAATATATTATTTCTTATTAATAATTAATATTATGTATTATTAATATAATATATTATTTATCATTAATAAATTTTTTTTTTTTAAATATATTGAATATATAATATATTTAAATAATATCATTAATTATTAAAATATATTATATAATATAAATTATATTATATATCATCATATATAATTATAATTAATAAAATAGTAAATATATTATATATTACTACTATAGTATATTATTTATCATTATATAATATTAAATAAGTTTAAGTTTAAAGTAACTTTTGTTTAAGGGAAAGTGTGGACAATTAGTGGTAGGGTCTGTGTTGTGCTAGGTTTCTATTGTTACTGTGTTGTTTTTGTATCATTTTTTCGTTGTCTTTATTTAGTCTTTTTGATGGTCTATTGAACTTGGTTCCTTTTTGTTCCAGCGTGCTTTTCGTGTAAAGGGTACAACACCCTATAAATGTTGCTTATATTATCAAAAACTTTTGTTTAGAAGAAAAAAAAAAGTTAAAAATTTTATCTATTGATAATGATTGGAGAGAGTGGAACTGTAACAAAAAGGAAAAAAATAAATTGAGACCCATGAATCAAGGGATTGAATAGTAATTAGAGTGTGTCCACTAAACCCAACCCCCACCACATCTAGGTAATTGAAATATCTACCATAAATTAATCACCTAACTAGCTAATGTATTCACTTCCTTATTAATCTCCTTGTACACATGATTAACATTGAAGTCTTTGTATTCTTTTAAAAGGTTTAGGTAGCTTCCTAATATATTATTTAGCTTCCAATTGCATGTTTTTCATAACTTGAGGGCATTAATTTTTAGGAGGTAATCCCCCTCAATATTTTTTTTAATCTCTCATTATCTCTATTAGTGTATTTAATTTTTCACTTTAAAGGTTAATTATTCTCAGGTAGTTTTGTTTCCTGTATTGGGAAGTTCCATACCCATTTAATATTTCATGGCTTTACAAGCCTGTACCATATGTAAATTTAATTATCTCATATTTTTCCACTTTTTGGTGAAATAGCTATGCTTCTATCTATCTCGTGAAGGATTTTCTGTTGCAAATGGTGATCTTGGGCTCCACCAAAAATCTCCATAAAACATAGCTTACATTTCAACTTCATTATTGGTGCCATAAGTTAGCGGGGTGATCAATTATTCTATTTCTCTAATGTCATGAGTTCTAAAGATACATCTAGCTCTAGACTAACTGGGATTACCCCTTGATGCCCCATCAAAACTTATCTTCATCAATCCATCCTCAGGGGCTCAAAGAAGCCTTTAGTCTCGCAGTTGTAGTGGATTAACACCACACACCCCATGAATGAGGGATTAATCATAATTTTTTTATTTCTTATTTCAAAAAATGATTTAAGTTTTATCCCAACATTCAAATCAATTGACAATGATGGAATATGTTCACCTCAATATTTTTTATTTTTCAAATCCTTTTCAAAAATTCCCTATAAATTTATCTCAAGTCACTCTATACTCACTAGGTGTTTCCAACTTATTATTCATTATGATGATTTCCAATTCTATATTAATATGAGAAAAAAATGATAGTTAGAATTTTTAATCAATATACATACATACATACATACATACATACATACATATACATATATATACATATACATATACAATATGCATACATATATACATATACATATACAATATACATACATACATACATATACATATACATATAATGATTACAACTACATTTTTCAAATATTGTTCAAATTACTAATAATCACACAAAACAATAAAACATGTCATGTAGAATATCACATCATACTAAGCATGTACAAATTATTGTGTGGGTTCAATAGCTTGACATACCCCATTTTTCTAGACATTACATTATATTTTGAATTGAAAATAATTTATATGCATTATAACACAATCCTGAATCATGAAATCTCAACCATTAGGCTTGGATATCCAAGACTTTGGTTTGGACCTCAATTTAGGTTCATTTGTACATAAAATAGCATGTTCACACATCATCATTGTTGAAGCTTTACATGTTTTAGAAAAAAAATTATGAAACCATAGAAAAAATGTAAAATCTACTTCATGGATTTCTACCCATATTACCTTTTTGTTTGATGAGCTTCATTCTCTACACATTGAAAAACTATTTTACATTTTTATTCTTTTTGTCATTGTTGGGTGAGATGGACTCCAATTATTAGGTTTTAGAAATAAATTCACTTTAAAAATAATTTATTTTGCACAACTTTTTATTAGACATCTTTCCACCAATTGATATTTTTTAAAAATCAACAAAACAAAAATGTGGGGTGTGTGGGGGCAAGGTCACATGCCCAATAGTATTTTACATTATATTGATAAAAATAGGACCACTTTCGTGTGCACTTAGTGTTGACCCTATTAATCTTAGCCATTTTTAAAAAAAACTTAGTAGTTTAGAAACTATATTCAAAGAACTAGAATTCTTATTCTTAACACAACTTCAAATTTTGAGTATAGGCATATTAAAGCACTCATTAAATTTTAGGTTTTATTGATTTATAAAAAGATGGCAACTTTTGGCTCCCTTTTTTCTTTCATTTCCCTACACTTACCTATAATATAATGTTCTAATCAACCTCTTGATAAATTAGTACAAATTATAAATATATGAAAGAATATTAGATTGACAACACACTAAAAAACATCAAGGGTAGTTACCATTTGAGAGAAACAATAGAATCACAATATGGTGTAAATAAAATACATGAATGAACACAAACAATCGTGATCAAATAACAACCTTGAATGCATACCACATACTTATATATCAATATAAAGAAATTCATGATGGAACACAAAATTTCATTAATATTCATGACTAAACAATGTCATATTCAGGCATGTGATGGCATGTATAGTGCTATAATAACATAAAGGAATATAATAAAATGTACCCATAAGCTTTGGACTAATCATGAATTAGTATGCCTCTCTTCACCTAACAACAAGATAAAGCTTCAAGCTTAGAAAAATTGGTCCTCTTTCTTTGATGTAACCTCTTATGCTCAAGGCTAGATTGTAATTAAATATGTTAATACAAATAAATAAATGATATATTATACTTAATGATTACTAACTAATTCATATATTTAAAATGAAATTGAGTAATAAACACACTCACAACAAACTCATGGTCCCTAGTAACTATCCTCTAAAACTTATCATCAACAATTAAGTCACCCGACTAAAGAGAAGTAGTAGTTCAAAATTGAGGTTTAGTTATTAACACTTAATGATGACAAATGATACAAATAAAATATAACTGTAGATATATTTTATATACTTATACCCTTATGAGAGACATAATAGAAGTAACTACAACCTTAATATTTAATATCTATTGTACATATAGAAAAAAGTCTTAAGTAAATTCATCAATTAAAAAAATAAAAGAATCTATATATATATCTTAAAAGATCTAGATTTGATGATTTAAAATATTTGAGAAGATGTTTGCCACTAATATTTGTGCTAGTAGATAGTCCAAGATTTTCTTCTTCAACATCAAAATGTGTTTTGAAAAAATAATAATGATTTGAATAACTAATATATAGAGTGATTTAATATTATAAATTTGTTGGAAAATAATGTATTACATTGTTAGTGTAGGCAGTTAAACTGGTTTATTTGTTTTCCTCCAACCGTCTGGCTTCTGCGCTCCCTTGTTTAAATGCACTTGCATTATGCTCAATAAATTAATTTAGATTTACTCCCACATATGGTATCAGAGCTGTTATTATTCCTGGGCCTGTGCATCAAATTTTGGAGGAAAGAACATGGCATAAGGAGGCAGTGATCAACCTGTCTTTTGTACCTTGCCTGAGCACAGAATTGTTTCGATTGTCATTCGTGATTGTCAAGCATGGAAGGACTAGAGTGAAGAGTCAGGCGTGAAGTCCGTAGCGCCTTGGTTGATCCTATGTATGAGAAGCGACTATGAGTAGTTTGGGATTGGAGAAGTGCTGCCGCCTGAAAAGGATCTGCATAGAAGATTTGGCTACCAGATACAAAGAGAAGCCCGTGTTTATGTTTTGCAGAGGAATAAAACAGTGAGGCATTAAGGAAGAGTTAGAAGATAAGTAACATTTGTCTTGTTGTTCTTGTAATGCATTATCCCTACATTCATTTGCGCCAACCTATATGGTCTCAAATATTAAAGTGGTGCACATTTGAATTTAGATTTATTGGAGGTATGTGGTAGGTTGTGTTTAATTATTTTTTGCTGATGCATTTTAATTAATGAGAGGTATTCAATTTGACAAGAAACGAAGGCCTGTGAAGATTGGTTGTATTTATACTTGTGTGGAGACCTGAATAGGAACTAAAACCTCGATGCAAGCATAAAGCACTTATTTTTGTCAAAATGGCACTTTAGGTTTGAATCTCTGCACTACTTTTATTGTTCGTACGAGTATGGATATGACAAGAATGAGTGTAATTATGAGTATGGATATGACAAGAATGAGTGTAATGAAGAAAAAAGAAAATTTGGCTATCAATGAACTATACTAAGAAGTATAAGGGGAGTTGATGATAAAATTAAGTTAGTTTGTTTCAGGTTGGAGTAGATATTGAAATAAGTTCATTGGATAGAAAGGAAGTGTTTATGTTTCTTCTTACTTTGGTGGAGATTGATGTCTTATCAAGGATATTATCTATCTTATTTTGAAATATGGACTAGAATGAATAAGGTTGTGTATTCAAACACGATTTTTATGAAAGATGTGGTTATTGTTCATGAATGTTCTGATGTTAAAATGGTACATGCATTCATGTTCTTTCCATTGATAATACCATTAAGAGTCTCAACCTATTTAAAGCCCTATTTGTTGAAAGCTTATCACATAGTGAAAAAGAGGGGTTTTTCTTTGAAAGAAGTGATATGTATAGAATGGACTTCAAGGAAATTGAGATATATTGTAGAGAATATTGTATTGTGTTTTCAAATATTAAAATTTTCTAGAGGATCCACCAAATGGTATTTTTTATTTGATTTTGGAGGTTGTGGTATTTCCTTTGATGTGTGGGAAAATGCATTCCAAAACATTAAAACAGTTGTTGAGTGTCTTGTCAACAAGTGCATCAGTGTTGCTAATGTATTTCTAAATAGTTATGCTTGGACTTTCATGGCCATTTTTGCTATTAATGATGAGGCCTTCAAAGACTCATCCAAGACATCAGATTGATAAAGTGTAACAGAGTTATACTAGATGTTGGTGGCATCAGAGGATGGAGGAATTTACATCATCTCAAGTTAGCTTCTCGCTTTGAGATGATGTTTTGTATGACAAGCATTTTTGGCTTTATTTTCTTTTCTTTGTTATTGTTGACAAATTTGAAGATACATGTATTGTGAAGTTTGCTTTTTGGAGATAGGTAAGGGGTTTGGTGAAGAGCTCAGTATGAATTTTTTCCTAGATAATTCACGAGACTGTGACCAAGGATTACACCTTTATGAGGGTCAAGGAGACAACCTGTCTAGGGTGGTTGTCCAGTAATTGTGGTTAGGGACCAAGGGTTATACCTTTACGAGGGTTGAGGAGACAACCTGTTGAGGGTGGTTGTCCAATAACCACGGTCTATGGTTTGGGATTTCATGGAGGAAGAACTCAAAAATTCAGCTCAAAGCTTCTGGAGGAGTTTCGCCTGATTCAAGCTTTGTTTCTTCGGAAGGAAAATTTTCTCAAGAAGGTATACATATTTTGTTATCAACAACTTTTTTCATGTAAGCCTTAAGGGGGGTCCCTAAGAAAAGTGTTTTTATGGTTTCGAGAACAATGTAATAAGGTGGGGGGGGGGGGGGAATGTTGGAAAATAATGTATTACATTGTTAGCGTAGGTAGTTAAGCATAGGTAGTTAAACTTTTTTTTGTTTTCCTTCAACTGTCTAGCTTCTGCACTTCCTTGTATAAATGTACTTGCATTATGCTCAATAAATTAATTTAGATTTACTCCCACAAAATTTACCTACAAAATACTATAGACAAAACCATAAAGACTAGTCAATGGAATGGTAAACTATACATTACCACCCTACATAACCAGGTAAAATATATAAGAACTATATTTTAATTCAAACTTAAATTAATATTATATTAATATAATTAAAATATTTAATTTAACAGAAAAATGTACAAATTACACCTCAATATAAAGACACTTGTGGGTTAGAACTAATGATTTTCTTGAATAGGCCATCTATTAGGACCATTTCCTCTAATTGAGCTAGAGCATGGTGATAGGATATCCTTTATACCTCTAATGATGTAATCCCTTGATAATTAGATAAGGGGGACAATGAGATGTTTAGAAGGCCTCTCATCACATACACCATCTCTCATATAAAAATGTAAGGTATCTAGATGCCATGTTGAAAAAAACATTATATGCACACTCTAATATCATGGAGGGTTTAAAGATCCAAAGTGTCCTACATAGCTAAGGAACTATGACATTATGATTTTTTTTGTCAAGGTTTTATGGCATTGGTGATGTGCATGGTGAACCCCTATTTATCATGTGTAGAGCCTCTACCTTTTAAAGAAATATCTATGGGAAAAATAGTTTGAAATCTCATGCAAGATGTATTCAATAATAGAGTTTAATTAGGAAATGCAATGGGATCTTATGGTTATTGCAAGGACATTAGCCAAATACCATCCACTACATGTCCCAAAATTTATATTCTTCATCTCCTTGTGATTATACTATAATAGATAAGGAATATCTCACAACTAAGTAGAAGAGGTGCATTAGGTTTATGAATAATAAAAGTGATTTCCACATGTATAATTGTTTCCTTTCATTTCACATCATTATGTGGCAACTTTATCAAATAAAATTGGCAATGATATTATTGTTTTTCTAGGTACCAATATATCTAGTCATTGAGTCAACTTAAGTAATTAATGATTGTAATGTGACTACTAGTGACTCATATTGGGGGTTTCAATATTTTTCAATATCTCAATATATTCCTTAGTTTGAGCACTATTTTCTTATCTTTTAGGAGGGTTAATGTGAAGTGTGGGAGGAGATGGAGGGTTTGTAGAGCTTTCTTTTGCATGATCTTCATGAATATTTTTTCTTCACTATACCAAGGTTGAGGGATTTGAGTTATTAGTTTAAAAAATGAAAATAACAACTAAATAATCAAACAAAAACATGAAAAGTGAATCCTAAACTTTTTTAAACAAAATAACCAAAAGATCACATTTTTGCCTCTTTTGGCATGTGGTATTATTTGTAGAAGTGACAAGCTTGAAGGATGTATAAATCACCAAAGCATGCTCACATATTTTTCTAATTGTAGTATGTTAAAAAGAAAATGGAAATAGGGAAATTCAACCTTACCTTTTTTAATTAGTATAACATGATTGCATTATTGCATGATTGTGTTTTGGCTTAGATATATGTCATATTAAAAGATCACACTTTTTACTAACACAATATTGTTTCTTATTAAATAATTTTAAATATATTTTGGCAACTTTTTGTCCCCTCATCTTGATGCACATACCCTCCATGTGTCCAATTTTGTTTTGTGTGATACAAATTCATATAGGTTGTAAATTCAATTGTTGTATGTCTTGGGTCAGCTCTGCAACTGCACATTTGATCCTTGTAGATATGTATATGAGCCTTTTTAGTGGAAATGACCCTCAATTGCAAAAATGAACTTGTAACTTGGTATTCTCGTAATTTTATTCACCTTGACTATTTGAACATGGTGCTACCAATAGAAATTGATAATCTAATTTATTATGGTAGGTGTGAAAACAACTTGCTACCATCATTTTCCTTAATGAAATCCCTTAAATTGATTTCAACCAACCATACAAATATCTACTATGTTTTTTTATCAATGTTAAAGTTGATATTGAATGTATGATAGAATATTTGTCAAGAGACTCCTACTATGTTTTTATCAATATTATAGTTGATATTGAATGTATGATAAAATATTTATCAAGAAACTCCTCTATGTTTTTATGAATATTAAATTTGATGTTGAATGTTTGATAAAATATTTATGAAGAGACTCCTAATATGTTCTTCTCAATATTAAAGTTGATGTTGAATACTTGTAATTATGATGGGTCCCTAAATAATTGAAATGAATCAGATCTCCAAGGAAATTAAAAATCTCCATCGTTAGAATATAGTATGGAAGTGGTAGGCATGAGATAGGTCATAGAGCCATCAAATTTAATGCCGTCTGCTTATGGAGGCGAGGCATAAAATTCTGGTTACGTCGACTATCAATGAGAAAAGAACAAATTTTCAATCTTTTATCGTTTCGGCGTTATAGCCTAAATTTGCATGACACTGAATATTATTTTCGCCGGATTTTTCATTGAATAAATACGGCAAAAAGACCCATGTTATTATAACAGTCGAGTCTTTTTTTGGAGCAGGTTCTTGGATAGGAGTTGATCAGTATGGGTCTTATAATAATGGAGCATCTCATTAATCAATTAAAATTCAATTTTTATTCATAAAGTAGATAAATATGAATCTATAATATGTTTATTTTTGTTCGGAAAAAGAACATTTCATAACAATCTTATAAGTCAGAGAATATTAATAAAGTTGTTGATACAACTTATTTCGGATTGATAGTGCTATGATAAGTAAGGGAAAGGTGTCGATCATGGGTAGGGCTTGTGTCGTGGGTATAGAATATGACAACGTGGGACCCACTTATGGGTAATAAAAGAGCCAACAAAAATTTCAAATATTTGTATTAATATGATAGGACATGTTCATGTCAAATTCATATTATCTCCTATCATAATTAGACTATTTATTTGCCACCTTCCCAATATTAGGTGAATGCAAGTAGATAGATTTATTTCCACAATATAAATATTGTTTGCCACCTTTTCAAAAATAGGTTAATGCAAATGGATATATTTTTATCTAGAATATATGTTTTATTGCATTAAAAGTGAGTTGACATGTACAAAAGTCATTGTCAACTAAGTGAATTGTAAATTATACATTTTAACATATTACAATAAAACATGTTCCATTTCTCATCCCTTTTTGACAAACTATTGGTTCCACCATGTCCATATGCACCAGTCTTATTTTGAATTTACTTCCAAAAATGACAAAAACAAACTCTCGAGCTCACTATGCAATACAATTTTACATAAAAATGTGCAATTATACTAACCATATTTTACAAATAAACATAAAATTAAATTAATCAAAACAAAATATTAAAACTGATTAGAATTACAATTTTTTTAAATCTCCTTCAAATCACCAACCATATTTCCTACGTACCCATTTTATATCACTTCTACCATTAATTCCTTCAATGTAAGATCAAAACCCCTCCCAGAATTCAAATTTATCCACTTGTACCTATTGATTCAAATTCTATCAACCTATTTATTTATACAAGAGACCATAATTATGTGATGCAAGCTACCTATTCACAATTTGAAATGTATGAGTTTCTACTGGAGACAGCTGATTAAGAATGAGATCTTCCAAAGCAATGCAGTCACCTCCTTTAGCTTCTACGATATGTCTGAAAACTACCTTTGTTGGTTTTACTTATGCACACATATATAAATTGGTGTTTCATATGCCTTGTCCATTTACATTTAAATGAATTGAAATTGGTGTTCCATACCACATGCTCATTTACATTTACATGAAATGCATTTATAGGTTTTGGATGATACATTTTATGTTGATGCAATCACATTCTATACCCACAACACAACCTTGACCCAATATCAGCCACTCTCCCTTACAACTAATTGTGATATTTTTATATAACTTCAAAAAGCAGTATGGTACAAATATTTTCAACCCTTTTTGATACAATATATATATAGCAAAGATACATAGATACGTAAGTTTTCTACAACCTTCTTCATTTACATTCAACTTACGCAATTATCTATCTCTGCAATATATATATATATATATATATAGAGAGAGAGAGAGAGAGAGAGAGATGACACCTATTACTGAAACAACATACTAATATTTTTATATAACTTCAAACATCAGTAAGGTACAAATATTTTCAACCCTTTCTGATACAACATTATGATACATATAAATATATAAATTATAGAGATACATAGATATGTAAGTTTCCTATAGCCTTGTTCATTTACATTCAACTTATATATATATAGTAGTGATAGATAAATACATAAGTTTAGCCTTCTTCATTTACATTCATCTTAATTAGATGTATGCTTTGTTTGCTCTTCAATTACAGTGACTGTAAATATCGTCCCCTCTCCATTATAGCTAACTGTGATAATGGCTGACTCCTACTTTTGTTATAACCATTTTTGAAACACCATTATAAAATTTATATATAACTTGAAGCAATAGTATGATACATATATATCCAACCCTTTCGAATACAACATTATGATACATACATACATACATATATATGGGTGTTGCCACAATAGTGGTTTACACTTTCTGGGAGATCTTGATTTTTGTTGAAATCACATATTTTTAGAAAATATAATGATTTAAGCCTTGAAAAGTTCCATTTAAAGGATTCCAATTGAATAGGGTTTGATCAAACCACCTTAGACCAAGCCCCCTTAGATAAAACCCCAATAGTTTTAAACCATACCTATAATGGAGTCTCCGTTACACCTATCAAAATGCTTATGAAAAACCACTTTTTATTTACCTTTTAGGGGATCAAATGAATTCATTTAATTTATTTTTTTGTAAATATGTAGTCCTTATTATAAGCTTCCAAAAAAGTATAGTTTTAATTAAATTTAATTTGATTATTATATTTATTTTTTATTTCTTATGAATGTAGGTTTTTCACTGAAAAATAAAACTCTTTGTTCTACACGTGGAAAAATAGAAGATTATCAAAAAATATTTTTGAAAAATATGCGTGCACCAAATATTGAAGTCCTTGATCCAACAAAAAAAAAAGAAATTCGATAAATACAAAAAAAGTTGTGTTATATGGTCTGCCTATATTTGAATTGTAATTGGTTTGACTTTGAAACTTGATTAAGGAAAAAATACTCAATAAAATGCTATGAAACCAATTGGAAGCACTAGATATCATAGTTACAAATCTAAATTTGAAATAATTAGAATTTTATCCTTCATGGAAAAAAAATTATTTGTTATACGGTGAGCGTCACTCCTTAAAAATGGTGTTTACTAAACAAAACTAGTTTTCAAAGGAGATGGAAAAAGAAGTGCAATTTGATTCCAAAATTTTTGAAAAAAATATATTTAGAATCTACAGAAAAAATGTCACAAATCACTAGTTTGCACCATCTTCAAATTCCTCACAGTTTAGCTGCTATAGGTGTCTGGAAGTGAGGATTTATTTAGAAAAAATCAGTTTAGTGTCCAATTTGGCCAAAAATTGTAAACTAGTATTGTGGGATCACCCAAATATATTGTAGAGATATATAGATACATAAATTTCCTATAGCCTTCTTCATTTACATTCAACTTGATTAGATTTATGCTTTGTTTGTTCTTCAATTACAGTGACTCTAATATGTACAAATAGGTTGTTTATATGAAAATCATACTTTTCTTTCTAAGTTAGAAACCTTCAAAATAGTCACAAGTTCGCAATCTAACAATCACTACCTAGATAGATAGATATATATGTTTCCTATAGCCTTCTTCATTTACCATTCAACTTAATTAGATGTATGTTTCCTTTGTTGTTCAATTACAGTGACTATAACATGTATGGTAACCAGTTTTTACATGACATTATGAAATTTTTATATAACTTGAAATAGTAGTATGATAGAAATATTTCAAACAATTTCCAGGAATATACTGCTATTTCAAGTTATATATCATAGTGTTGTTTTAAGTTTTATTTGTATCATACTACTCTTTCAAGTTATATATATTAGTATCATACTATTATTTCAAGTTTATATATATTTGTATCATTATGTTGTTTCTATAAGGAAAGCAGAGGTACGGAAACACTTTCCTAACATCAAAACCATAGGGAAGAATGCAAACAATACTTTTAATTTTCTAATTACTATCCAATTAAGACACATGAAAGATTTATAGAAACATAACAAAAACACAAAGACAAATGAACACCAGATTTACGTGGGAAAACCCTATCGGGAAAAAACCCACCACACCAAGCTGAATCTCTTTGTATTTCAGTAACAAAAAATTACATACAAATCAGAGATACAACTCTCTGGTTCTAGTTCACAGTAGTTTCATTCACTGTTCAATCTCTTACAGAAAATGCTCTCAAGAATCCGACTCATTTACATCCTCATAATTGATCTGCTTTTATCTTATCGCATTCTAATTTTTGTCCTTTGTCCATCCTTATCCGCCATTGCCCCATCGTAGAAAGTTTCCTCTTGAGTGTTGATTTTTCCCTGCATGCAGTTTAGCTCCAGCATCGCAACTATTGCAAAAATATAACTGCCATCTATTTGAAATTCACTTTATCTGATTGGTCCACGAGGCTCCACATAGGATGGTCAATTTGGTCAGAGGCGTTCAAACTTTGTTGGCATATCGGTGAGACACTAACAGTGTCTCCCTGATGCCACAAAGTCTTCACTATCGATATCGTCATAGGTTCCAACAGTTGGCAAGACGATATAGCGAACACCATGAGTCATACCAAATCCATCGATATCCATTGCATTCCTATCAGCAAGAGATTTCCCATTGGCAAGACTCATACCGAATGCCACAAGTCATATCGATCTCAAAAAAGCCATCGGCAAGACTACCGCAGATCACCAAGACCTCATACTGAAGTCTTCAAGTCATGTCGTCGTGAGTTTTCCATTCGGTGAGACAAACGTCTTTCGCCAAGACCTCACACCGAGCACATTAGCATTTCCATCGGCACCCATCTATCGCTAAGACATTCAACTGTTGCCAAGAGGTTTCACCGAGATCTCTTATGTTACTTTGAAGCACCTGGCAGTCGGCAAGACATTCGTCTTGTGCCAAGACTTCACTCCGAGCAAACATGTCTTATCGATTCGGCAAGACTTTTTTCTTTTGCCGAGACCTCACATTGAGCACCCATGTCTTACCGAGTTGGCAAGACATTTGACCTTCGCCAAGACCTTTCACCAAGCACTCATGTCTTATCGAAGACTATCAGTGAGACTCTCCATCGGTCGCCAAGACTTCATACCAAAGTCTTTGAGTCACCGCGAAGACCCCAAGTGTATCCCCGTCGGTGAGACCTTCCATTATTGCTGGGACTTCATACTGAAACCCTTTAGTGTCACCGCAAAGACCATATGCTATCGGTAAGACTCTCTTTAGTCCCTGGGACTTCATACCGAGCTGTGAGTCTCCCTGAAACCCAATAAGAACATATTGTCGGCCAGAGGTATCCACTTCGACAAAAGGTCACACTGAACAAAAAAGGTCACAGCAATAGACTTGTCGGCAAGACATCAACTCTGTCTCAGCGACATGATCATTTCAAAGGATTCAGAACATTTAGTCGGCCAGAGATGAGTAATTTCACACCAACTTTTCCCCTCAGGAGTTCCATGTCAGTATGGATTGAGGAAAATATTCCAACAATCTCCCACTTGACGAAGACCTTACTGACAACTCCAGAGCAAAATAAAACTACTGAAATTCATGGGCCAAGAGGCCCATCAAACTGGCACACCACCTGTATTTGTCTGTGCTCACAGGCTTCGTCAATGCATCTGCAACATTTTCTAGAGTATCCACTTTCTGCAAAGAGACCTTCCCATCCTCCACCATATCTTGTACAAAGTGATACTGTACATCTATATGTTTCATCCTGGCATGGAAAGTAAGATTCTTTCCCAAACATATAACACTCTGACTATCACATTAAATAGTAATTTTTCCTGCATCAAAACCAATGTTAGAACACAAACATTTTAACCAGATTACTTCTTTATAGGCATGTGTTGCTACCATGTATTATGCCTTTGTAGTGGACAAAACGACTACAACCTACCACTTGCTCATCCAACTCACTACACCACCATTCATCATGAAAACATATCCACTGGTGGATCTTCTGCTGTTAATGTCCCCTGCCCAATCAAAGTCCACATAACCTCGAATACTGAGAGTCCTCTGTGATTCAACCAAGTTCCCATGGTAACACAAAGCATAGTCTGAAGTGCCCTTCAGATATTTAAACACTCTCTTCACAACATCCCAATGTGTCCTTCGAGGATTAGCCATAAACTGACTAAGAACTCCCACTGCTTGGGCAATGTCTAGCCTTGTACAGGCCATTGCATACATAAGGCTTCCAACCGCACTAGCATAAGGTACACTGGTCATGTCCTCCATCTCAGTAGGAGATTTGGACAGTCTTCAACAGATAGCTTCGTTCCCTGCAAAACTGGAATAACTAGCTGCTTGCACTTAGTCATACAAAATCTCTCTAGAACAGTCTTGATATACTTACTCTGACTGAGCCAAAGTTTTCTATTCTTCCTATCCCTGGTTATTTCCATTCCCTAGAATATACCTTGCTGCACCAAGATCTTTCATTTCAAACTTTGGACAAAAGAGACTTAAGATTAGAAATCATTAGCTTACTATTGCCTATGAACAACATATCATCAACATAGAGAGCAATAATAAGAACTTGATCACTTTCAGCTTTGTAATACACAGGTGATCAGATTTTGATCTTACAAATCCTAATGACAAAACAAAAGTGTCAAACTTTTGGTACCACATTCTAGGAGACTGTTTTAACCCATACAAAGATTTCTTCAACTTGCAAACCCGGTCTTTATTTACCTTTTTCCACAAAGTGCCGGCTGGGACATATAAATTTCTTCTTCAAGATCACCATGAAGAAACACTATCTTCACATCCATCTGTTCAATCTCTAAGTCATACTCTGCTACAAGTGACAAAAGAAATCTAATAGATGTCAGCTTAGCTATAGGAGAAAAAAATTCTCCATAATCAATTCCCTCTACCTGGGAATAACCTTTTGCAACCAGCCTTGCTTTATATATTTCCACACTGTCGTCCAGACCTATTTTCTTTTTAAACACCCATTTGCAGCCCACAACTTTTCTCCCTTTAGGAAATGGCACCAAAATCCAGGTATCATTCTTTTCTAATGATGCCATTTCTTCATTCATGGCTTCCAACCAAGAGTTTGAATCAGACATTTTAAATGCCTCTTTCACAGTCCTAGGTTCATCAGTGCTAGAAATTAAAGCATAGGCACAAGTAGACTCAATCAAAGAAAACCCATACCTATCAAGTTGCTTTCTTTCGAGTTGACCTCCTCACAGGTGAGGCTGAGGTGGTTCTTCATCTTCTTGAACTTTCAGAGCTACTTGAGCTCTCCTCTATCAGGTACATTTTTATTTTTCAATTCCTCTTTATCTAGTGTGAGGAATTTCTGCTACACCCTTTTCATTTTTGATTTCTTCTCTGACTGTAGATCCAATGTAGAAGGTTTCAGCTCATGAAAGATAAATGCTTCTGTTGTACAAAATCTTCTCAGTCTCAGGATTCCAAAGCTTGTATCCTTTTATTCCAGCACTATAGCCAATAAAAATACACTTTACAACTTTGTTTTCCACCTTAGATCTTTTTTCAAATGACACATACGCATATGCCTCACAGCCAAAGACACAAATATGTCTCAGAGAGGGCTTCTTTCTAGACCATGCTTCCAAAGGCGTCTTCTCAACAAGAGCAGAGTTAGGAGACGATTTACCAAGTAACATGTTGTAGAGACTGCTTCAGCCCAGAACTTCTCCTCCAAGCCAGCACTGCTCAGCATACTTCGTGCTTTTTCCATTACTGTCCTATTGAACCTTTCAGCAACTCCATTTTGATGTGGAGTGTAAGGTGTAGTCTTATGTCTTTTAATCCCATGATCCTTACATAACCTTTCAAATTCATCTGAACAAAACTCACCGCCATTGTCAGTCCTTAAACATTTTATTTTTCTACCAGTTTGATTTTCTACAAGGTTTTTAAATTCCTTCAACCGACTGAACACTTCTGATTTACTTTTTAGAAAATATACAAATGCTCTTCTTGAATAATCATCAATAAACGACACATAGTATCTTGATTTAGACAAAGAAGGAACATTTACTGGACCAAACACATCAGAATGTATACAATCAAGCAAACTAGAAGATTTGTGAGGACTGGAATAAAATGAAACATGGTGTTGCTTTCCATATATGCAATGTTCACATAATTCGAACTCAAGGTTACAATCTTCAAGCCCTTCTACCAGGTTTTTATTTTTCAAGGTTTTTAAACCTTTCTCACCAATGTGGCCTAGCCTATGATGCCAGAGCATAGTCTTCTCTGTTGGAAGTTTAACCTCCATGGATTTTACACCATCAGGAACGTTTTCCTTCTTTTCCCCATGAGTAGCTTTCAGTGACTTTGCAAAGACACTATTGCATTGAATAGCTCGTGCATCCAGCTTGTACAAGGTACCAATTTGAGTACCCCTAGCCAGCAGCATAGAGCCTCTAGTCATCTTGCATCCATTTCCAGAGAACGTGACATGCACTCCAATATCATTCAGCTTACTTACAGAAAGTAAATTTCGAACCAGACCTGGTATATGCATCACATCATTGATTCCCTTCACTCTTCCATCAGGGAATTGGATTTTGACTCTTCCATGACCAACAATTTCCAAAGGTGAATCACTTGCTAAATACATCTTTCCACCATCATAGTTTTCATACTTCGTGAACCAGTCTCTATGAGATGTCATGTGGAAAGATGCTCCAGAATCAATTAGCTAGACATCATCTGATGCCCGTGTAGCCAAGGCTGCAATGAAGGCGTCTGCATCACTCTGAGAAGAATCATTTCCAAAAGAGTTCTTCTTTTTCTCCTCCTTGCAATCCTTTCGGACATGACCAGGTTGCCCATAATTCCAGCACTTCACCTTGGACTTCTTGCCAGGAGACTTTGATCTCCCTTCTGATTTCGATCTGGATTTCTTATCCTTCTTCTTGCCTTTCTCCTTCGATCTGCCTCTAACAGCCAGAGCCTCCTTTGCCATCTCATAATATTTTCTTCTCATTTCTTCTGATAATAGAGAAGCAACAACATCTTCCATCTTGAATGTGGATGTTGTACTCCTAATAGCCATCACTAGATGATCCCAAGAATCAGGCAAAGAACATAACAACAACATGCAGCGATCTTCATCTTCAATTTTCACACCAACAGATGCTAACTGAGAAATCAGCATGTTGAACATGTTCAAATGATCAGCAATAGATCCTCCCTCCTGCATTCTCAAAGAGTACAACTTCTTCCTCAAGAACAATTTGTTTACCAAGCACTTGCCTTGATAAATAGATGCCAGTCTTTTCCACAAGGAAGATGCAATCTTTTCTTCAAAAACGTTCAGAAGAATAGTGTCTGCTAAATAGAGACTTATCAGCCGTTTTGATTTTCTATCTGCCAGGTCCCAATCTTCTTGCTTCATGGTCTGAGGTTTTGTTTCAGTCAGCAGTCCAAAGATCTCGGTCCACTAATAGATCTTCCATTTTGAGTTTCCACAACTCAAAATTGCTACCATTGAATTTCTCTATACCCATCTTAATCTGTAATTAAATTATCAGACCTCTACCAAACTCCCACTGGAAAAGGATTGACACAAAAAACCCAACCCACTCACAAGGACAACACAACTAGCCAGGCTTTGATACCACTTGTAAGGAAAGCAGAGGTACGGAAACACTTTCCTAACGTCAAAACCACAGGGAAGAATGCAGACAGTACTTTTAATTTTCTAATTACTATCTAATTAAGACACACATGAAAGATTTACAGAAATAGAACAAAAACACAAAGACAAATGAACACCAGATTTATGTGGGAAAACCCTATCGGAAAAAAAACCCACCACACCAAGCTGAATCTCCTTGTATTTCAGTAATAACAAATTACATACAAATCAGAGATACAACTCTCTGGTTTTAGTTCACAGTAGTTTCATTCACTATTCAATCTCTTACAAAAAATGCTCTCAAGAATCCGACTCATTTACATCCTCAGAATTGATCTGCTTTTATCTTATCAAATTCTGATTTTTGTCCTCTTTCCATCCTTATCTGCCATTGCCCCATCGTAGAAAGTTTCCTCTTGAGTGTTGATTTTTCCCTGCATGCAGTTAAGCTCCAACGTCGCAACTATTGCAAAAATCTAACCGCCATCTATTTGAAATTCGCTTTCTCTGATTGGTCCACGAGGCTCCAAATAGGATGGTCAATTTGGTCAAAGGCATTCAAACTTTGTTGGCATATCGGTGAGACACTAACAGTGTCTCCCTGATGCCACAAAGTCTTCACTATCGATATCGTCATAGGTTCCAATAGTCGGAAAGACGATATAGCAAATGCCATGAGTCATACCGAATCCATCAGCATCCATTGCATTCCTATCGGAAAGACTCATACCAAATGCCACAAGTCATATCGATCTCAAAAAAGCCATCAACAAGACTACCGCAGATCACCAAGACCTCATACCAAAGTCTTCAAGTCATGCCGTCGTGAGTTTTCCATTCGGTGAGACAAACGTCTTTCACCAAGACCTCACACCGAGCACATTAGCATTTCCATCGGCACCCATCTATCGCTAAGACATTCAACTGTCACCAAGAGGTTTCACCGAGATCTCTTATGTTACTCTGAAGCACCTAGCAGTCGGCAAGACATTCATCTTTCACCAAGACTTCACTCCAAGCAAACATGTCTTACCGAGTCGGCAAGACTTTTGTCTTTCACCGAGACCTCACATCGAGCACCCATGTCTTACCAAGTTGGCAAGACATTTGACCTTCGCCAAGACGTTTCACTGAGCACTCATGTCTTACCGAAGACTATTGGCGAGACCCTCCATCGGTTGCCAAGAATTCATACCAAAGTCTTTGAGTCACCGTGAAGACCCCAAGTGTATCCCCGTCGGCGAGACCTTCCATTGTTGCTGGGACTTCATACCGAAACCCTTTAGTGTCACCACGAAGACCATATGCTATCGGTAAGACTCTCTTCGATCGCTGGGACTTCATACCGAGCTGTGCGTCTCCTCGAAACCCAATAAGAACATATTGTTGGCCAGAGGTCTCCACTTCAACAAAAGGTCACACTGAACACAAAAGGTCACAGCGATAGACTTGTCGGAAAGACATCAACTCTGTCTCAGCAATATGAACATTTCAAAGGATTCAGAACAGTTAGTCAGCCAAACATGAGTAATGTCACACCAAATTTTCCCATTAGGAGTTCCATGTCAGTATGGATTGAGGCAAATATTCCAACAGTTTCAGGAAGGGCTTAACATATTTGTGTCATACTAATGTTTCAAATTATATATAACCCCTTAACTGAATTTTTCTTAGAGTAATCTATTAACATGACCACCCAAGGGTTTTTAAGAGTTTGAATTGGGGATATGATATTATTACATGCATTTCTTGTTTCATTGCACACATACCCGTGTTCATTTACAATCAATTGAATTAGATGTATACTTAGTTTGTCCTTCACTTACAATCACTCTTACATGCACGCATATGGTCAACTTTATGTTATTTTATTTTTGGCATATATGATCAAATAAAGTGGTGTACGTTGTTTACTAATCTTATACTTGGCTGAATGCAAAGGAAGAATAAAGCGGTAGAAAGAACCACATGAGTTGTAACCAAGCTACGATGGAACAGTTTTCTTGCACAAAAGAGAGGTGTGAGGCTATCACATAGTGATGATGAGGATGAAGTAATTCCTACTGAGCAACCAAAAGAACCTATAGTCCAAGTAAACCCAATTGTAATGTAACTAAAAACGTTGTAGTGCGATGAGAATGGACAATGACTAACATGGAACATGTCATTGAAGATGTTGAAGACAATGGCATGTCAACAAGAGGTGAAACTAAAAAGTGGTGTCTTCCAACTACCACATTATCTAATTAGTTGAGTGGTGTTACTACTATGAAAATGAAAGGGCTCCCAATAGTCCTAAATGATGATGAAGAGGCAAAGGTCGCATAATGGTGCAAGGAGATGGCTATTGTTGGCCATGGTTTGGAGATTGTGAATCTAAAATATAAAGTGTCCCAAATATGCCTAAACATGCCTAATCCCTTCAAAGATGGACTTCTTGGTAAGTCTTGGTGGATGGGGTTCAAAAAAAGGCATCCCAATCTGTGTTTGAGGATAGCCCAAGGCCAAGATAGAGACCGTGTTGTCAATATTAGACTTGTAATTGTAGCTACATTCTATGAAACACTGGAGAAGGCATACATAGACAAGAATTATGGACCACAAAGGATTTGGAACTGCAACAAGATTGGGCTACAAGCTGGGTGGAACAGTGCAATGAGGGTGCTTTTCAAAAAGGGCAGCAAAAGTGTTTTGTATATTATCCCAAAGAGCTGGGAGTGGATCACAATTTTTAGTTGTGCAAATGCTATCAGATAGAAAATTCCAGGCTTTTACTTATGTTTAAAAGCGAAAAACAACTCAAGAACTACATAATCAACTACGAGCCAAGAGCATGTAATGTTGTTCAGCCTCATGCATGGATGACAAAGGACCTCTTTATGAGATGGTTGAAACATTTTGCTATGCAAGTACCTAGGGGTGTCTCACTTGACCACAAACACCTCCTCATATTTGATGGCCATGGCAACCACGTAGTCTTTTCTACCATTACCGAAGCAAGGAAAGTGGGCATTGATTTGCTTACCCTACCAGACTACACATCACATAGGTTGAAACCACTTGATGCAAGTGTATTTTCCTCTTTCAAGTCACAAATTTTAAAAGGGAAAGAGCAACATGGTGTTCCAAATATCCAAATTTGGAGATGAGAAGGACTGAATTGGCTACACTTGGCGGCCTTGCTTTTAAGAAGGCATTAACAGTTGAGAACATAAGAGTTGGGTTCAAAAGGATAGGTATTTGGCCTCTTAATCTAAATGAATTGGTAGATGACATGAGGCATAGTGAGACATTTCAATTTCCTTCCCCCAAGGAAGCATCTTCTGCTGAAAAAATTCTTAGTCCATTAAGCAATGGTTTGCCACAAATTGAGGCTAAATTTACAAATGGAACAACA
Source organism: Sequoia sempervirens (assembly GCA_007258455.2). NCBI lineage: Eukaryota > Viridiplantae > Streptophyta > Pinopsida > Cupressales > Cupressaceae > Sequoia > Sequoia sempervirens. Next base: position 52,729 of record VDFB02027462.1, on the reverse strand, counting down.
AAACTTGCAGATCAACAAAGTCCACTTGAAGAATCCGAACATGTGCAAACTAGAAAAGTCCACCACAAACTTCAAGTTTGTCAAACCACCAATCACTAAGTGGAACATCGGGTTTGGGTGACCAACACAGTCCACCAACACTAATTTTGGAAGACCAAAATTCTATTGCAAACATCTCTCTTTCCCTACTGAGTGCACATGAGGAGCAATCGTTGTTGTTAAATGGTGTTGAAAATCTTGAAATTGATTTGCATGTGGACCTAGATAAAAGTCTTATAATTTCTTCTCCACCACACAACATGGGACCAAATACCTTGGTTCATTTTTATTCTGATTGCAAAGAAAATGAAGTTGAGTAGTTAGGTGACAAATTGGATGAAACAACTAGTCAAGTGTAGGAAAAAAATTATGAGGATTTAATGGAGCCATTGGGAGTCCAAACAACTTCAGAGCTCTCCCAATTCTTGAAGCTACCTATTCATATAGTGAGATATAAATCTAATTAGCTGGTTGACCATGGGGTTAAACTTCCAAGAGGATCCCAACTCCTCACCACTAATGACTACATGGTGTTGCTAAATGAGTAAGAGGAGAGGAAGAAGGAAATTTATCTATTGAAAGACAAGAAAAAGGAACATATTGAACAACACAAGATAGAAACAATTGCAACAAAGGAGTTGAAGGAACAATTAAGAATTGAAAGAGAACAATGAGTAGCAGTAGAGGTTGAAAGAGTGTAAGGAAAGTTTAGGTGCAGAACAAACTCTCCTAACGCCAAAACCTCAAGGAAGAATGCATATATGACTTTAAATTTTGCAATTACAGTTCAATAAGATACACTTGAAAAGAATAACATAAAAGAGAAATGAACACATACAAAATTGGACACCAAATTTACGTGGGAAAACCCTTACAGGAGAAAAACCCACCACACCAAGAAAAGCCTCTTTGTATTACAGTAAGGAAAAATTACATACAGAGATCAGACTTAACTTTCTGATGTCAATTTTATAGCAACAACATTCACCGATCAATCTTGTACAGAACATTATTCTCACAATGCTCTCAGATGCATACAGTGAACCCACTCAGATCAATCCGTGTTCAGTATCGAGCAACCCTTTTGTCCTCACACACTTCTCTCATCATCAACCATTGTAGAGTGTAATCCATTCTCTCATAACCTATTCATTTTCCACAATAGAATAGTCACAACTGTTCAACTTCCAATGGTTCACATTCTGCTTCTCTCATTGGCTCATAACACACCATGTAGGACAAACGTTCGTTCAAAAAGTTCAACTGTATCACATGTCGGTGAGTCACCAGACCGTGTCTCCCCAATGCCAAAATGCTCGAACACATAGCTATCGGCAAGACCAAAGGTATCAGCAACACTCTAAGAAGTCAAACCGATAACAAAACAAGTCTCCCTGATATCACAAGAAAACCAACTGTCCATCGGCAAGAGATCATACCGAATGCAAAACCATCGGCCAGACCAACTCTATTGGCAAGACTTCTCACTGATGTCCATTGCAGAACTATCAGCAAGACCATAGCTATCGCTAGGACTTCCAAAAATCTCAACCATCAACAATATCCCACATTGACATGGAATATTAGTAGTCATTAGTTTATAAATAAAATCCCAAAGACTTTAGGTATCCATGAGTTAGTCCTTTTATTACCAACTTACTCGTACACCGCATTTGACCATCGTACCGAACTGTTGGTCATTCCTTGTGGTCTCCACCATGACACATGTTCACTACTTGTGCATTTCTAGAGAATCAAGCTAGGAATCTATAATATTCTCAACAAGTCTCCCAAAATTCCAAGTGGTCCCCACATCTGTCAGCTTGTCACTCAATCAGAGAAAACAAAAAATTACAACTTCCACGGTAGGTTAGGAAAATCCTGAACACCGCGACATTGAAGGAGATCGACCAGTTGGGAAGTTAAGAAACTTTTGAACTGTGTGACAAGGTTCCAAGGTTCAGGATTTGGGTGATAGGCTGATAAAGAAGACCAACAAAGGGTAAATCCGCCAAGTCTTTAATAGAGATACAAGCCAGCAAGTTGAGGCACAATTTCCAACAAAGAGAACTACCAAAAAAATGAGGAGCATAAAAGGGAGCAGTAAAGGATTGAAAGGGAAGCTACAAAATAAGAAAAAGAATTGGAGAAGGCTAGAAAAGAGGAAACAAGGGAAAGGTGAATCAAAAACCCTTTAAATCCCTTGCATGACCATCATAGGATATTCATATACTTTGTGTCAATTCAATGCCCCCAATATTGTCCACCCTCACCTACCCCAAGAATTAGAAAACCATTTCAAAGTTGAGTTCTACTCATTCAGAGTCCTATCCACCCTCACTTACCCCAAGTATTACCCAACCAGTTCAAAGATGGAGTCTTACTCGTTCACAAGCCACAAACAACACGAAAGATAGCTTCCCTTCATATTTCAGTTTGCCAAGTTTTTTTACTTGATTGGAATGTTAAGTATGAATAATTTTGTTGTGATTGTTTTGAAGGTTTCCAACCAATGTAATTTTCTAACTAATTGTTAGATTGCGAACATTTTTGTTGTGATTTTTTTGAAGGTTTCTAACAATATTGTTGGGATTCTTTTGAAGGTTTGTAACTTGAAACAATAGTATGATATGAATACAAACAACATATTCCTACTTGTTCCATTTGATGTGTTGGAGCCTTATGAAAAATTAGATTTCAACACTCAAAAATCCCACTTTTAAAAATCATAATTTGAAGCCAGAGCAGTTCCATGCAAAGTCACCTTGAAAAAAATTTCATCTACTATATGTGAATGTGAACGCCAAATGTCAGCTTTGTACGATCAATTTTGAAAAAACTTCAAAAGGCCAAGTTGAAGGGTTCTACAAAAGTTTGTTGTCTACACACAATAAAATTTGTTAAAGTGACCAACTTTGAAGAATAATATTAAGCAACTCAAAGGGTTTCATAACAAACCAATTGTTGCTTTGGATTCCCCCCATCTCAATGTGCATCCATGTCAATTTTCAGAGCTTCAAGACATCATTTGTTATTTTTTCAAAATCAAATCCAAATGGATTTTACCCAGTTTGAAGATTACATTCCCAAAAAAAATCACATAGGTCAACTTTGACACCCCATATTTTGCAAAGGAATAATTTTGATGAAAAACCATTGTACACACATGTTCATGGATCCTAAATGAGCTAATATCTAGAGTTATAGATTCCCAGAACCAGGATTGGTATTTTTTCAAAATGACATGTTGGTGGGTTTTCAGCTAAATTTAATAGTGCAATTTTCAAAAAATGTTGAAGGTGCAACTTTAAGCATTGACAGTTTTCATTCTAGATAACTTTATGCCAATATGCCTAATAGCTATACTCCTTTAGCATAACTCAACATATTGATGCACCTTCATTATCCTGGGAAAGAGATTGATTAGTTTTCCTCAATGATTTTAGAGGCCACTTGACCTATTTTGGTTATAATGCATAAGCTTCAAGAAATAGAAGTACTATTGCAAATTCCATTAATGAATTGAACCCATTCCTTCATTTAGAGAAAAATCAAAAGGACCTGATATCATTGTGGGTGGCAATGATCCAAAGGAATTTCACACTCATAATAAAGCATCTAAAAATTAGATTATGATTAAGGGCATTATAGATCCATTAGAGGAAAAAGTGTCAAGTGCTACATGGAACCAAAGGTCTCAAGAAACAAGGATAACCTATAAAAGTGCATAAACTAATTGGAGGAGGAAGTGAGCACACCACATGGTGGCTTCCAACACAATTTGAAGGAATTGGAAAGATATATGTTTTCACATAAAATAATGAAGAGTTTCCTCTTTGTTTGTTAGGATTACATCAAAAAAAAATATCAATCTGAGTCAGCAGTCAACCCAAGGGTTGAATATTCTTAAGGTTGCACACATCAGTGGAGTGTAAAATCATCTTTGGAGAAAGCAATACATTGAAAATTGATGAGGACATGCAACAACTGAAATATGAGTCATGGAGTCTTTAGAAAAAATATGAAAGTTGCATTATAGATACTAGGGAAATAATTCTGTAAGGCAAGAAGCTTGATGCCATCTATGAAAGGTGGAGAGGATTGGTGTAAGAAGAATGAATGTGCAAGAGAGCTACAAGTCTGACCTATCAAATGTACTTGATGAACTACTGTTGAGTGGGAAAGAACCAACAAATAGACTGATCATCATCCCCAACTCCAACAAGCAGAGGATTATGAGATTGTAAAGTAGGATTATATTAGTATGCTACCAACGGTTTGAAATTTTGGATGATAAGTCTATAATATGTGGTCAATTTATTAGAATATTTGTGGGTTTAGTATTCAAAGCTTCCACAAATTTCAAGAAAAATGGAGAGAATAGAGCCCCATGCCACTGGAAAGTAGATTTTGTGGGTGAATAAGCCACCATGGAAGGAGCAAAGTGTTTGCATAGGCCAAGAAGACTTGGAAAACTGTGCTAGGAGGCTAAATAGTGATGGCAAGGGGAATGTGACTTTTGTGTTGCTTGAAATTTCAACATTATGGAAAGTGAGAGTAGATGTTATTTTTGCATATAAAATAAATTAAAATCAAAGAAAACTAAAGCCTATTAATGGCGCGTAGGACAATAAAAAGTTAACAAGAGGAAATATTAAGTAGCCATGTCGTGAAAGATGTGGACAATGTCAAAATTAAGAATTGGTGGATCAGATGAATGGAAGACCAAGGCAGAGTGAAGAAAGTTTGAGAGTGGGACGTTTGGAAAAGGAAGACAACATATGAAGAAATCATGTTCTTCAAAAGGGGTGAGTCGATAAAGGAATTTGGAATATTGTAGATTAGAAGAATTCTATGCAAAAGACTGCAAAAGAAATCAAAAGAATTTAGGAGGGGCGTTGATTTGAAAATCCCGTATAGATGTTGTGAGTATAAAGGAATCGAGCCAATGGGAGGAATGTAGCTCTGTCACATGAAGCACCAATTAAATCCAGAGAGTTGCCTCGTGTAAATAAGGAATTAAAGCAATCGAATCTACCTGATGAATTGGTTATGATCTCAAGTTGCATCAGAAGCCTATAATATAATAAGCACTCCAAGAATACTAAGAAGGAAAAGGGGACAGGAGGGAAAATATTCAAAGAAGATTCCTCTCATTCACTATTCAAACGACCATGGAGATTGATTCTTTAAGGAAGACAAGCGAAGCCAGTTGAGAAATATCTGCCAAGAGTAGACATATCCTTCTGCGTCAACAGAAGGTAACCCTAGATTTTTCTGCATTCACGTGAAAGATCTGCAAGAAACCCTAAAATTAGTGCATCAATGCAAGCAAAGTTCATCAACAAAAGAAGGCTAATCGGAGAATAATTTTTAAATCACACCGACTATGCAAGTCATGCCGATGGAAACATATCAGCAAGAGTTTTCCCATCGTGGGAGTTATTTTGAAGCCCCCGATAATGTAAAGTCACACCGATGGGAATGGGATTATGGAATAATATTAATGCAAAAGGAAAATTTAGCCAAAAGACATTGCATCAAGGGAATTAATTCAATCATGAAGTTCTACCCAAAGAAATATCTTTACGATCCCTTTGATAAAGCAATTGTGGTGAACATTTTGGAGATAATATCACTTTTAAGGGAAATGAATGTCACCAGTAAAAATAAAATATTGAGTGAAGATCAATGGAGTGAGTAATTATTTTTACTCAAAGGGGCATTTTTATTTTCAAGTAAATGTGTGTATGAACGTGAAATGGAAAAATATAAAAGATGGAAATTTACGTGGAAATAACCACAACACGAGCGAAATATTATTTTAGTGGATGTTAAGTGAAATTGTGAAATATTTCATCAGGAATTAACACATCTTTCACCAAAGTAATTAAATAAGCAAAATGGGTAGTTACTTTTACCTAAAGGATTTATTGGTGGAAGTACAAAAATTTCCAACAAAGGATAATTACCGAAATTAATTTTTCACGAAGATGCAAAAATGGAGATTAAAGTTAAAATATTTAATTTGCCAAAGACAACTAATTAAATATTTTTTTGAGAATAATTAAATGAAGCGTTGCACCAGACGGATGCTGCGAAGGGTCATAACCCTAAAAGTACAATGTATATATGTAAGATGAAATAAAGTCATCAAGGAGGAAGCAGTAGGTTAGGAACTCATCAAGTAGGTGGATAGGTTGATCAGTTACTGAAACAAGACATTGTGCTATGTATTGCAAAATATTTTGAAGTAATATAATGGACAGGAAGACATAATTTGGTGATCCAGTTACAGTGTCAATTGTTTGTTGAATTAATTGAAAAATATCATCAGGTTGTCTCAAAGGTTGACATTTCCTTATTATTTAAATTGATGTATCAAGGATATTTATCAATTTATCAAGGCACATTTGTTGTTCTTGTGTGGTTTAGTTAACTGGCTCCTTCAAGGAAGGATTAAATTCTTTTAATTAATTGCATTAATTTGGAAAAGGTCATTTGGATTGATAAGAACTTGATAATTGCATTCTTGCACATTTATACAAGGTATAAATAGTCACAAGTGTCAAGCAATTCAAATTGTAGCCAGTAAGTCACATGTCTTTCACATCTTCACTCCATTAGCCCAACAGGAGTAGGCACTGGTCATACCAATTCCATTTTAGAATTTCATAAAATATTATTCAAAACATTCACATTTTAAATTCAATACTAGGAGTAGGAATAGTCAGCAAGATTTCATCTATCCTACACCATTTTCCACTGTGGATAAATTAGTCAATTCAACCAAATCTTATATTCTTCCAATCTACTTCATTATAAAGGTATACCCACCTAGGTTAGCAGAGCCTGAAGTGCAGGGAGTTATTAAACACATGAGTTAACTATGTTCGTTGGTTTGAGAACATTGCAAATTTGATAATAGAGATTGGCATCCTCTTAGGATTTGCAATCTGCATTTTTGAGATCCAACACGCTGATTTTTCGAGTCATTTTAATTGAATAATGAACAAAGAACACATCCAATCAAGTTGCATTAAATGAAGAAGACTATAGGAAAATTATGTATCTATCTATCTCTGTAATATATATATATATGTGTGTGTGTGTGTACATATACATATACATATATATATATATATAGATATCGATATAGATATAGATATAGATATAGATATAGATATAGATATAGATATAAGGCTATAGGAAACATATGTATCAATCTAAAAGTGCACATATATGTATCATATTGATGTATCAAAAAGGGTTGCAAATTCTTGTACCATACACTTATTTAAAGTCATATATAAATTTTAGTATGCTATATCAAACAGGGTTGGAAATAAGATGATGTTGAAAGATGGAGATTAAGGATGATAGTGAAGGGTGTGGATTAAGGATGATAATGGATGGATGATAATTAAGATAAATATGAATGTTGAAAGTGGATTAAGAGTAGCATATTTTTGTGTGGATTATGGAGGATAAATGGATGGAGGATGATTAGGGTAAGGATTAGGAACTTGATTGGTTTATGAAAATAATTAGGATTAGGGTCCTAAATGATGGATTTAGGGATGGATTGGAGATATATTAAGATGATTAGGATAGTTGGAATGATGTGGATTGGACAATTGGGGATGATTAGGATGATTAGGGGGATAATTATAATGATTATGGATGACTATGTGATGAGATGATTATGATGATTAGGGAGACAATTATAATTATTATGGATGAATAGGATGGGATGATTAGGATGAGATGAGGAATTGGATAATGGTTTTGGATTAAAATATTTGGAGATTGGTTGGATTGGGATGAATGTTTTACTTACCGAGAATAGGAGGTAGATTTTAAAATAGACAAAGAAACAAAGGGGATTGAGGAATATTTGGAAGATAGGTATGTACTATTTTAACACAAGAAGACACACCAAACACTTTTACAATCCTAAAATTATTCAAGTGGGAATGTTAACTTAATGTGGGTCCACCAACCAAATGCTAATACCTCAAAATTAGTGCAAGACACTTATCTTTTAAGAGTAAATAGATAGGGACTAGTGTCACAAGGGCCCACCTTTTCCCTTTCTTTGGAGGTCCTAAGACCTTTTCCAAAGAGATTATATCTCTACTTAGGGAGATAGATGGTGAATAACTTTAGGAATGATATTGTATCTTGCACCACACTAAGAAATGATTGAAAGTTCTTAAACTAGTATGAACAAGGTTTCTAGGGGGTCATATAAATAATTAAAGGGTACATGAGGCCCATTTTTTCGATAAAAGAGAATAATTTCAAACAATCTGGAGGAGAGGGTAACCCACTTTCCACCTTCACTTCTCTAAGGTATAAATTTTTTGGAGGTTTAGCCTAGATTGACAAGATTTTGCTTTTAAGAGAGGTGTCTTTATATTTACCTCCTATCTTTATACGCTAGCAGAACATGGGAGTTGATTTCATCCCCTAGGGTGATGAAATCCCAAGGAAGACCTACTAAAAGGAATGATCCAAGCATTTTTTGTCACCCAAGATCGCATGAAGCACAAGAGGAGAAAATACACACATTGGGTTCCTTGGGATAACAATGAAAAAAGACGCTAAGTGATGGTTTTGATCCTCAAGATCACACAAAGGTGAAAAAGGAGAGAATACACACCACTCATCCAAAGACACAACAAATGAAGTTCATTAACCTTAAGAAAAGAAGTGTGCAACTAAGACTAGTCAAATAATAATGCCTTGGACAAATGTGTTAGTAGTTTCACAAAGGTCTTGGAGTAACGAATATGGATGTAATAAAATGTATTAGAAATGATAACAAAACTCTTACAAAGATCATAAAATAATGGTATAATGCAGAAAAATAAATGTTAAGAAAAGATATTATTTTTTTTTAGAGGGGTAAATGCTTTTGACTTGGAGCTATGAACCGGTAAGGTCACAAATGGGGGACCTCATCCCCAATATAAATTTTAAACAATTTCATCTCAATGGGGTTTGAACCTTGATGGTAAGAATACCAACACAACAACTCAACCATCACACCATGCCACTATTGGCATTAAGAAAATGTATTCTTATCACAAGATTGTAATTTCAATTTTTTTATTTTTCACATAGTCAACTACATTTGATTATTT
>VDFB02027462.1:32441-43441 GCA_007258455.2 Sequoia sempervirens | reverse complement strand
AACTAAAACTGCAATACCTTTCAACCCAAGAATAGAAAATAAAACCATAAATTAAAATTTCATTATGACGAAAAGGGTATCCAAAAATGTAAAAACATCTAAAAACTAAGAAACTTGAAATTTAACTATTTTTGGGTGATGCAAGATTGCCCTTACACCACTGGATGCTCCTGCATCAGTTATCTTTCTTTGTACTGTATTCATAATTTTGACTAATTTCAAGACAAACGAAGAGGGAATCGACTATTCCTTGTGTTGTGTTGAGGCTAAAAATAAATTGGAAGGCCTAGTTATAGATGGAGAAAACATTGAATACCCTATAGGCTCAGTTGTTGCTACTGGAACATGGCTTAGAAGGTATCGACATAAGAGTGTTAAACATTGGTTGTTTTAGGACTTTGACACGTATCGTAATATTCTTCACTACTCAAACCTTATCGTGGCATCCAATGTTCGTTTGACCAAATATGGGGGTAGACCTTTGAACAAGACCTTGTGGAAGGTCCGTGAGTCTGACCATAAGGCAATACTTGACACAATAAAGAGTAGAGTAGACACGGATGGTTCATTGGATTAATTTGTAAGTATATGCACAATGGTTCTTATTAATTTATATTTGTATCCACGTTAATTTGTTTGATGCCAATGCTATCATCTTATTTTACTTTGCATATCTGTAAATAACCCAATAAACATTGATTTGTGTCCCCTTGCAGAAAATGTAGATTTATGAGCCATCCAAGAGAATCTCAAGAAGAAAATCAATGCAACATCCCTATTTTGATGTTGTTGAAAAATCTCAATTATGATTAAATAAGCCATTACAAAAGTGTGTGTGAAGCTTGGTGAGGGAATTTCAAGTCATTCATTTGAAGTTAACCTTATCATGAGCACCTATGATGTAGACATTATAAGAGCATCTCAAATTTCAAGATATTCTATTCATGAGAGGTGTTGTGTGCAATAGGTATCTTGGAACTCCCAGTGAAGATGTATGACAAGGAGTGACTAAGTCAAGAGACTGCCATGCCTATCTGTAAGTGCCTTCCATCTATTTTTATTTCATTTCCATTTTGGATGAGTTGTTTCTTTTTATTCTTTTACTATGCGTATCTGTAACTAAACTAGTAAAAATTGATTGGTCTCTCCTTGCAGAAAATGCTGATTTTTGAGCCATCGAAAAGAATCTTAGCCAAAAAATCAATGCAACATCCTTATTTTGATGATCTTGACAAATCTCAATCCTGATTTGAAGCCATTATAAAAGAGCGTGTGAAGCTTTGTGAGGGAATCTCAAGTTACTCATTTGAAGTTAACCTCTAAATGAGAACCTATGATGTAGGCATTATAAGAGAATCTTGAATGTATGAGTGACATTGTAAAATATTTATGAGAATAGAGTACCTAAGGCATTGTAATGAGATTTACTTGTAATGACATTTACTGAAATATTGAAATTCGGTCTTGATTCAGGATCAAATGGATCCTCAAAATCTTCAGGTCGTTATTAAATCAAATCAAATCATTTCCAGTCGATCACTTTAGTCAGGAATCATTTTAGCAAGGCTCAAGCATGTGTAATTTTGGTGAAGAGGTAGTCTCTAGTTGCAAGAAATTTGAGTTTTGAAGGTTGATAGGTGGTCAATAGATTAGATTAAAGGTATTTTGTGTTTATTTGCTGCTAAATAAGGTCAATCGAAAATGCATTCTTGCTACAAAATTGTCAATATTTGAATTTGTATCCTTTTGAAGGAAAATCTTTGAATTTGGTTGTAAATGTGCAAGAATGAGGTCTAAGAGTTTGATATACCATTTAGAGAGATTGGTTTTCATGGAGTTCCTTTCAAAGCCTCTATTTTTATTTTTCCTATAGTAAATTGTTTGATAGAGTTGGTGGAATTACCTTTCTTAGTAATCACTATTAGTGAGATTGAGATTGTTAACCTTGAGAGAGTATGACTTGGGAAAAAGGAATTTGATATGGCTATTATTTTCAAAGACTTCAAGCGGGATGTACTCTGCATTGACGCCATTCCTCAATCTTCACTTGATGGCATCAAGGAATGGCTGAACTCCATGGATATAAAGTATTATGAAAGCAGAATGAACTTGAACTGGTGGCCAATTTTGAAGATTATTATTGATGATCTAGATAAATTTATTGAAGATGGTGGTTCAAAATTTTTGAATATGGAAGCTAGTGATTCTGATTCTGATATTTCAGAAGAGTCAGAAAAAGGATATGAACCCTCTGATGTAGAAGAGGAATCATAATCAAATTTCATGTAGCCACCATCAAGAGTGTTACAAGCCAACAAGATGGAGGGAATTCTTATATAAGGATAATTTTCAATGTTGCGGGTACCGGCTTTAATACCAACTACAATGGCAACATTGAAATTCCCTAGCAGTATTTATGTTGAGGAAATTTCCTTTAGATGCAAGGATTCAAAGCACATCAACCATGTGGTACAAATGATTAAATCTCAGAGATGATCTGTAGCAATGAAAGATTATGAAAAGGAAGAGAGAGCTACAATGGTGATTCAGGAGAAACTTCATGTTTCAAAACAAAGTCAATTAGGTTATAAGACGTGTGGATCAGGCCAGCATTTGGTGGAAGAGGAAGAAAGATGACTGGAACTCTGGAGGCCCACCATACTAGATTTCAGTATTCAACCATGAGAGTAGAAGAGAGAGCTGATATCATGTATCAAAAAATTAAGCATGCATTCTTCCAACTAGTGGAGAAGGAGATGATTACTTTGCTTCATTTTCATTTGCATAACCATATAAAGGCGTGGGAACCAAGAAGACCAAGGATGTCCAGTTTTATGTGGAGGTAATGGATGTGGTCCAAAGTTTAGGAGGGGAAAGAAGGTCAATGCATGATCCTGATGAAATTGAGGAAGAGTCACCAAGAGAGGGACAAGAAAAATAAAATCAATACAGAGTTTCAAGGATTTGTCAAGCGAGTAAGAGAGTTGTGGGAGTAGCCTCATCTAAAAGATTTTGAACTAGAGTTTGATATACCATTTAGAGAGCTTGGTTTTCATGGAGTTCCTTTCAAAGCCTCTAATTTTATTGTTCCTATGGTAAACATATATAATAACCTTCAATGCCTCAAAGGAGAGGTTGTTGGTTGATTTGTAACCCATTTTTTATCAAGAACGTTATTTTCTAGAAATTTACTAGTTTTTCTCACTTTTCTTCTTGTTGTACGACCTGTACAAACACTAAGGTGATATGAAACCTATTGGATGTTGTAGATTGATTAATTAGCTTTCATTTTCACCTATTTAGAGGTTCTAACTCTTTGTATAGTGAAAGTTATCTTGTTTTTACTACGGCTACCTACTTTGACAGTGTTCTTGGATTGAAGGGTTTCATGATGTAATTTGACCCATTCCACTTTTTGTGCCTACTATAACTTATGGAATGGGTCCTCTAACTTGTAAAATACATGCCTAACCTATTTAGAATGTTGTGGAGTCAAGGTTGGGTGTTTGGGATGATGTTCTAGGGCTGTAGCAGGGTATTTTCATGATGAAAATGAGGGTTTTAAATGGTGTTTTGACATAATGTGGGAAGGACTGTCCATGTAATGTATTATTCACCATATGCAGGGTCTGGTAAGTGTGTCTGGTGCTTTGTTTGGGTCTGGCAGGTCCGGGAGATAGGAGTTTCATTAAAACCCCAAGTATTTTGCTTGAAATTGAGGGTTTGGTGTATTAGGGGTCTAGATGTTTTGGACCTAGAAACAAATCATGGAATTGGAGGTTTTGACACATATCATACTATTGTTTGAGGAGTTTGAGTGAAGATCTAGTGTTTAAAAGGTCGTCTCTTTGTAAATAGGTCTAATTTAGTAGCCTTTGTGCAAGGTGGTCTATTGGATCCTAATGATGGTACAAAGAAACATGGTATGATCTCTTGGGAATTTGTCTTAGGGTCTGTGTTAAAGCTTGATTGATGTTTGGTTGGCCATTGGATGACCTTCTCTAAAAAATAAGCCCATTTGATGAGATTTGGAAACTATAAGCCTATTGTTGTTAGTTGATTCAATTTGGGTGATTGTTATTTCAAGGTTGGTGTCTTGTTGAGGTTTAATTAGTTGATGCTAAAAAGAGTTCCTCCACCTTGAATTGAATCAACAAGCCCTCTAACATAACAAACCCCAAAACCCTCTTCTTTCACAAGTTAGGCAAGGGTTTATTGAAAACCCATACTCGAAACCTTCCCACAGCCAACCAAAGCCTAAAACACCTTCAAAAAGGTCTGCACAAGCTTAAAATTTAAAGAGATATCACTGCCCCCAAATATTTCTTCAAACCCTAGCAATAAACCACCATTTTCCACTCAAAAATACACTATTTGACATCTAGGGCATCACCTAAAAACCCTCTATCTACCTCCCTTGCATAAAAAACTTTGCACACATGTTTTATAACCATAACTAAGCCTTTCCATCGAATTATAGAAGTATACAGTGGGTGAAAGGCTTAATATGACATTTTAATGCACTCAAAACCCTTAAAATAGGGTATACAAACTGACCCTCAATAATTAGCTTCTAAAATGCACAAAATCACTTGAAATCCAACCAAACCAAAACTAAAATGGAGTTAAGTCTGCTGCCCACTAAATTCCATCAAAAAGAGAGCACAATCACCCTGTATGGAACTGTACAGTTCAATGTAACATCAAATCCCAAAGGACAAAAGGGTAGCAATCTTTGACGGGGTATTACTCAGATACCATTGTGCTTACGAAATCTCTATCTGAACCTATGAAATCACATTGGGTCCCTCTACAATAACCTCTCTCAATTTTTGTTATCTTAGAGTGGTTTTCTCGTGGTGTTTAGTTTTCAGTTGATGGAAAAAGTGTCAAATGCAAGCAGTGGAAAGTTGCAAAGTAGTGCAAAATGGTGCAACTTTCGTTCTGCAACTCGTGTGACCAAACGAACTGTTCTAACATATTTGAATAGGTATTTTTATGCTACGCATGGTCCTCTTTCATGCCCAAACACACAGAATCGCTCTGACCTATGTTCAATCGGATCTATCCCTTAAGGGTCTAAAGTGCAAAATGGCTACAAACTTCAGCATGTTGTTACTCGGATACCCTGATGCTTAGAAACTTCTCATCTAATCCTATGGGATCATGTTGGGCCCCTCAGTAATAATCTCTCAGTTTTTGTTATCTCAAAGTGGTTTTCCTGTGGTGTCCAGTTTTCAGTTGATGGAAAAAGTGTCAAATACAAGTAGTGGAAAGTTGCAAAGTGGTGCAACTTTCATTCTGCAACTCATGTGACCAAATGAACTGTTCCAATGCATCCAAATAGGTATGTTTACACTAGGCATGGTCCTCTTTCACACCTGAACACGTGGAATCGCTTCGAGCTACATTCAACCAGATCGATCCCTTAAGGGTCCAAAGTGCAAAATGTCTACAAATTTTAGCATGATGTTACTCAGATACCATGATGCTTAGAAATTTTTTGTCTAATCCTATAGTATCGTGTTGGGCCCCTCTGCAATAACCTCTCTCAGTTTTTCTGTGATGTCCAATTTTCAGTTGATGGAAAAAGTGTCAAATGCAAGTAGTGGAAAGTTGCAAAGTGGTGCAACTTTCATTCTGCAGCTCGTGTGACCAAACAAACTATTCCAACGCATTCAAATAGATATGTTTATGCTAATTATGGTTCTCTTTCACACCCAAACATGCAGAATCGCTTCGAGCTACGTTTAACCAAATCAATTCCTTAAGGGTCCAAAGTGGAAAATGGTTGCAAACTTCAACATGTTACTCGGATACTGTGATTCTTAGAAACTTCTCATCTAATCCTACGGGATTGTGTTGTGCCCCTCTACAATAACCTCTCTCAGTTTTTGTTATCTCGAAGTGGTTTTCCTGTGGTGTCTAGTTTTCAGTTGATGAAAAAAGTGTCAAATGCAAGTAGTGGAAAGTTGCAAAGTGGTACAGCTTTAGTTGCATAGCTTCGTGTGACCAAATGAACTATTCCAACACATCACGAATAGGTATGTTTGTGCTAGGCATGGTCATCTTTCACACCCAAACATGTGGAATCACTTTCAGAGCTACGTTCAACGGTCGATCCTTGAGGGTTCGAAGTGAAAAATGGTTGCAAACTTCAACATGTTACTCGAGATATCATTATACTTAGAAACTTTATCTGATCCTATAGGATGGAGTGTTAGACCCCTCAGCAAAACCTCTTTAGGTTTTGTTATCTTGATGGTTTTTCTTATGGTGTCCGGTTTTCGAGTTCATAAAAAGTGTCAAATACAAATAGTGGAAAGTTACCAAAGTGTAGTTGCAACTTTTTGTTACCCCTCATGTGACCAAATGAACTATTCCAATGCATTTGAATAGAGCATGTTTTATGCTAGTCATGGTCCTCTTTTACACCCAAACACACAAAATTTCTCTGAGCTATGTTCAACCTGATCGATTCCTTAAGGGTCAAAAGGGCAAACTGGCTACAAAATTTAGCATGTTGTTACTCGGATACCGTGAAGCTTAGAAAATTCTCGTCTGATCTTATGTGATCGCATTGGGACTCTCTATGATAAATTCTCTTGGTTTTTGTTATCTCAGAGTGTTTTTCCTGTGGTGTCCAATTTTTAGTTGATAGAAAAATTGTCAAATGCAAGTAATGGAAAGATGCAAAGTGGTGCAACTTTCGTTCTGCAACTCGTGTGACCAAAAAAACTATTCCAACACGTCTGAATAGGTATGTTTATGCTAGGAATGGTTCTTTTTCACACCCAAACACGTGGAATCACTCCGAGCTATGTTCAGGATCCGATCCCTTAAGGGTCCAAAGTGCAAAATGGTACCAAACTTCAACATGTTGTTACTGGGATATGTCATTGACACTTAGAAATTCATATGCGATCTATGGGATCATGTTGGAGCACCTCGGCAATAACCTCTTCGGTCTTTTTTTATATGTGAGTGAAAGGTTTTCTGGCCCAGGTGTCGGTTTTTGAGTTAATGGAAAAAATGTCCTAAACAAAGTGGTAGAAAGTTACAAGTGGTGCAACTTTTTGTTTTACCTTCGATGTGACCAAACAAAGCTGTTCCAATGCATCCAAATGGTATTTTTTCGCTAAGCATGGTCCTCTTTCACACCCAAAAATGGGGAATCACTTCAAGCTACGTTCAACCAGATCGATCCCTTAAGGGTCCAAAGTGCAAAATGGCTGCAAACTTTAACATGTTACTCAGATACCATGAAGCTTAGAAACTTCTCGATGCGATGCGGTATAGGATGGAGTGTTGACCTCTACAATAACCTCTCTCTATTTTTGTTGTTATCACCGGTGGTTTTCCCGTGGTGTCAGTTTTTAGGTTGATGGAAAAAATGTCAAATGCAGTAATTGGAAAGATGCAAAGTGATGCAACTTTTCGTTATACAGCTTCGTGTGACCAAAAATTTGTTCCCAGCATCAAGGTATGTTTATGATAGACATGGTCTTTCACACCCAAACATGTGGAATCACTTTCCAGAGCTATGTTCAGCGGATCGATCCCTTAAGGGTCACAAAGTGCAAAATGGCTGCAAACTTCAACATGTTGTTACTCGGATATCGTGACACTTAGAAAATTTTCGTCTAATCCTATGGGATATTGTTGGACCCCTCAGTAATAACCTCTCTCAGTTTTTTTTTTTAATCTCAGAATGGTTTTCCTATGTTGTCCAGTTTTCAGTTGATGGAAAAAGTGTCAAATGCAAGTAGTGGAAAGTTGCAAAGTGGTGCAACTTTTGTTCTGCAACTCGTGTGACCAAAAAAACTGTTCCAATACGTTTGAATAAGTATGTTTACGCTAAGAAAGGTCCTCTTTTGCACCCAAACACGGGGAATCGCTCCGAGCTACGTTCAACCGGATCGATCCCTTAAGGGTCCATAGTGCAAAATGGTTGCAAACTTCAACATATTGTTACTCGGATACTATGAAGCTTAGAAACTTCTCATCTGATCCTATGGGATTGCATTGGAGCCCCTCCTGATAACCTCTCTCAATTTTTTATTTATCCTGAGAATGGTTTTCCCATGGTGTCTAGTTTTTAGGTTGATGGAAAAAGTGTCGAAATGCAAGCGGTGAAAAGTTGCAAAGTGAGAGATTTTACAGCTTTCGTTCTACAACTTGTGTGACCAAATAGAATATTCCAACACATCTTAATAGGTATTTTAATGCTAGGAATCATCCTCTTTCATACCCAAACATGCAGAAACGCTTTGAGCTATGTTCAACTAGATCGATCCTTAAAAAAGGGTCTAAAGTGCAAAATGGTACCAAACTTTTGGTATGTTGTTACTTTCGGATAAAGAGTGATGTTTAGAAACTTCTGCGCCGTCTGATCTATGTAAGGTTGTGTTGGGTCCCCTCTACAATAACCTCTCGGTTTTGTTATCTCGAGTGGTTTTACGTGGTGTCGGTTTTAGGTTGATGGAAAAAGTGTCAAATACAAGTGGTGGAAAATTGCAAAGTGGTGCAACTTTCGTTCTGCAACTCATGTGACCAAACGAACTATTCCAATGCATCTGAATAGGTATTTTTATGCTAGGAATGGTCCTCCTTCACACCCAAACACGCGGAATCACTCCGAGCTACGTTCAACCAGATCGATCCCTTAAGGGTCCAAAGTGCAAAATAGTTGCAAACTTCCACATGTTGTTACTCAGATACCGTGAAGCTTAGAAACTTCTCATCTAATTTTATGGGATCACGTTGGTCCATTCTACAATAACCTCTCTCAATTTTTGTTATCTTAGAGTGGTTTTCCTGTGTTGTATAGTTTTCAGTTGATGAAAAAAGTGTCAAATGCAAGTAGTGGAAAGTTGCAAAGTGGTGCAACTTTTGTTCTGCAACTTGTCTAACCAAACAAACTATTCCAAGGCATCCGAATAGGTATGTTTACGCTAGGCATAGTCCTCTTTTGCACCCAAAAATAGGGAATCGCTCTAAGCTACGTTCAACCAGATCGATCCCTTAAGAGTTCGAGTGTAATATGTTGAAATAGGCCATTCCACCTATTGTTCAGGTTGTGTCTCAGTGATATGGGCATGTTGTAAGTAGGATAGGGAGTAGGAATAAGAAAATAGCATTGGTAAAGGCATTGGAAGAGATTACTAATGCTACCCTTGTTGAAAATTCAAAATTGAGGCCCCTTAAAAGCAAGGGTAGAAGAGGTGAAAATAAGAAATTGCTTGAAAATAAGTTAAAATAGGTTGGAAATAAGGTGAGGTTGTGGAGTTTGATGTGTTCAAAAGGTCTGCAAGGACAGGGGAGGTCAAAAGTATGTTATGGCATGATGCCCTAGTTGGGAAAACAAGGGTTTTGAATGAAAAAGAGAGGTTTGAGGGAGTAAAAGTGGGTAAAGTCAAGAGGCAGCATAATTTGGTGGTCAATTAAGTTTGTGTAGGCAAAATGAAGAGTGTTGGAATAGGTTTGAGGTCTGGGCTCAAGCCCTGTGTCTGGGTTCACCTGTTAGGCCAAATTTGAGGGGGGTCTGGGTTCTGCTTTGGGTTCATGGCATAAAAAAATAAATATATATATATATATATATATATATATATATATATATATATATATATAGGTATATATATATATAAATGTAGTCTAGTTACATGATTACATATTACAGTTTTAGCAAGTGTTGTGAAGATTATGTATCCTTATATTGAGTTGTTCAATCAAACGAGCTAACATATTAAATCTTCAATAAATCATTTCATGGAATACCAATTGAAAATGTGGTTTCTTTTCTTTTAGATAAAGTTGTTTCTTACCATCAATCAATTAATTTATTCAAGATAAAACCATGAAGGGCCAAATAACCATCGGCATACTAGGGCTTTCAAATCCAATTAATAAGTATACTTTGAACAAGTCATATGCACATGTGAATAAGGGAAGGACAAGTAGTCACAAACATGTATGCCTTAAAGTATACACACGAATACATAGTATACACAACTTAATACAAAGTATATGCACGAATACAAGGTATACACATAAAAAAATGTAAGTCACAAAGTATACATTGGAACACACATAAGTCACAAAGTATACACGTAAGTTGTAAAGTATACACTTGAATACATGTAACTCATATCTATTGAACCATGAATTTATAACATGCAAATATGGACACCATCGATAAAAAAGATTTGTATTAACCAAATAGCTCCATGTACGCATACATCAATATATGTTGATATAAGTATAAAATATAGGTACAAAATAGCCATATAGGCTTATGAGAATGCCATATAGGCATACAATGTCAAATATATCCAATACAAAATATGTACAAAACTGCCATGTAGGCATACAACAAAGGGCTTTGGAATTAAAAAGTCATTGCTCTCCAGGCTCTCAAAATAAACTCTTGCCCTTTGCTTGTCAATCGGATGGCGATAGGTCTATCACTCATTTGTGCTGCACTTGAGGAGTGCTCCTACTACTGCTCCTAGTACTGTTAAGTTCTCAGTGAAGTTTTAACTGTTACAATAAGAAGTAAAAACATTAATATATAGAAATTACATTATAAAAAAGGATATATTTTAAAAAATAATCACTTATGGCCATCTCACGATCACTCTCCATGAGGGAAATATTTGCATATCAATGCTAAGGCGTGCTCAAGCCCTGTATAAGCCATCTAAATAGAAATTAGACTACAAATCAATAATGGTTTGATTTTTCACTAAAACTAACATCTATAACAATGAATGTAAATTGAAATTTAGTAATTTTCCTCATACCTCCCCTATCAGAGCAATTGAGGATTGTATAGCGGATGAAACACCAATATCCATTACCCTCATAACATTTGGCGGTGTTTCCACAACCAACATATGAAAATAAAACAATAAATTATTCAATCACAGAAAAGTTACAATAGCAATCTGTGCGTCATGACTTATAATGTATGAGATCTAATGAACAAAATTTTGAGTACT
>VDFB02027462.1:0-32341 GCA_007258455.2 Sequoia sempervirens | reverse complement strand
TATCGAGCAACCCTTTTGTCCTCACACACTTCTCTCATCATCAACCATTGTAGAGTGTAATCCATTCTCTCATAACCTATTCATTTTCCACAATAGAATAGTCACAACTGTTCAACTTCCAATGGTTCACATTCTGCTTCTCTCATTGGCTCATAACACACCATGTAGGACAAACGTTCGTTCAAAAAGTTCAACTGTATCACATGTCGGTGAGTCACCAGACCGTGTCTCCCCAATGCCAAAATGCTCGAACACATAGCTATCGGCAAGACCAAAGGTATCATCAACACTCTAAGAAGTCAAACCGATAACAAAACAAGTCTCCCTGATATCACAAGAAAACCAACTGTCCATCGGCAAGAGATCATACCGAATGCAAAACCATCGGCCAGACCAACTCTATTGGCAAGACTTCTCACTGATGTCCATTGCAGAACTATCAGCAAGACCATAGCTATCGCTAGGACTTCCAAAAATCTCAACCATCAACAATATCCCACATTGACATGGAATATTAGTAGTCATTAGTTTATAAATAAAATCCCAAAGACTTTAGGTATCCATGAGTTAGTCCTTTTATTACCAACTTACTCGTACACCGCATTTGACCATCGTACCGAACTGTTGGTCATTCCTTGTGGTCTCCACCATGACACATGTTCACTACTTGTGCATTTCTAGAGAATCAAGCTAGGAATCTATAATATTCTCAACAAGTCTCCCAAAATTCCAAGTGGTCCCCACATCTGTCAGCTTGTCACTCAATCAGAGAAAACAAAAAATTACAACTTCCACGGTAGGTTAGGAAAATCCTGAACACCGCGACATTGAAGGAGATCGACCAGTTGGGAAGTTAAGAAACTTTTGAACTGTGTGACAAGGTTCCAAGGTTCAGGATTTGGGTGATAGGCTGATAAAGAAGACCAACAAAGGGTAAATCCGCCAAGTCTTTAATAGAGATACAAGCCAGCAAGTTGAGGCACAATTTCCAACAAAGAGAACTACCAAAAAAATGAGGAGCATAAAAGGGAGCAGTAAAGGATTGAAAGGGAAGCTACAAAATAAGAAAAAGAATTGGAGAAGGCTAGAAAAGAGGAAACAAGGGAAAGGTGAATCAAAAACCCTTTAAATCCCTTGCATGACCATCATAGGATATTCATATACTTTGTGTCAATTCAATGCCCCCAATATTGTCCACCCTCACCTACCCCAAGAATTAGAAAACCATTTCAAAGTTGAGTTCTACTCATTCAGAGTCCTATCCACCCTCACTTACCCCAAGTATTACCCAACCAGTTCAAAGATGGAGTCTTACTCGTTCACAAGCCACAAACAACACGAAAGATAGCTTCCCTTCATATTTCAGTTTGCCAAGTTTTTTTACTTGATTGGAATGTTAAGTATGAATAATTTTGTTGTGATTGTTTTGAAGGTTTCCAACCAATGTAATTTTCTAACTAATTGTTAGATTGCGAACATTTTTGTTGTGATTTTTTTGAAGGTTTCTAACAATATTGTTGGGATTCTTTTGAAGGTTTGTAACTTGAAACAATAGTATGATATGAATACAAACAACATATTCCTACTTGTTCCATTTGATGTGTTGGAGCCTTATGAAAAATTAGATTTCAACACTCAAAAATCCCACTTTTAAAAATCATAATTTGAAGCCAGAGCAGTTCCATGCAAAGTCACCTTGAAAAAAATTTCATCTACTATATGTGAATGTGAACGCCAAATGTCAGCTTTGTACGATCAATTTTGAAAAAACTTCAAAAGGCCAAGTTGAAGGGTTCTACAAAAGTTTGTTGTCTACACACAATAAAATTTGTTAAAGTGACCAACTTTGAAGAATAATATTAAGCAACTCAAAGGGTTTCATAACAAACCAATTGTTGCTTTGGATTCCCCCCATCTCAATGTGCATCCATGTCAATTTTCAGAGCTTCAAGACATCATTTGTTATTTTTTCAAAATCAAATCCAAATGGATTTTACCCAGTTTGAAGATTACATTCCCAAAAAAAATCACATAGGTCAACTTTGACACCCCATATTTTGCAAAGGAATAATTTTGATGAAAAACCATTGTACACACATGTTCATGGATCCTAAATGAGCTAATATCTAGAGTTATAGATTCCCAGAACCAGGATTGGTATTTTTTCAAAATGACATGTTGGTGGGTTTTCAGCTAAATTTAATAGTGCAATTTTCAAAAAATGTTGAAGGTGCAACTTTAAGCATTGACAGTTTTCATTCTAGATAACTTTATGCCAATATGCCTAATAGCTATACTCCTTTAGCATAACTCAACATATTGATGCACCTTCATTATCCTGGGAAAGAGATTGATTAGTTTTCCTCAATGATTTTAGAGGCCACTTGACCTATTTTGGTTATAATGCATAAGCTTCAAGAAATAGAAGTACTATTGCAAATTCCATTAATGAATTGAACCCATTCCTTCATTTAGAGAAAAATCAAAAGGACCTGATATCATTGTGGGTGGCAATGATCCAAAGGAATTTCACACTCATAATAAAGCATCTAAAAATTAGATTATGATTAAGGGCATTATAGATCCATTAGAGGAAAAAGTGTCAAGTGCTACATGGAACCAAAGGTCTCAAGAAACAAGGATAACCTATAAAAGTGCATAAACTAATTGGAGGAGGAAGTGAGCACACCACATGGTGGCTTCCAACACAATTTGAAGGAATTGGAAAGATATATGTTTTGACATAAAATAATGAAGAGTTTCCTCTTTGTTTGTTAGGATTACATCAAAAAAAAATATCAATCTGAGTCAGCAGTCAACCCAAGGGTTGAATATTCTTAAGGTTGCACACATCAGTGGAGTGTAAAATCATCTTTGGAGAAAGCAATACATTGAAAATTGATGAGGACATGCAACAACTGAAATATGAGTCATGGAGTCTTTAGAAAAAATATGAAAGTTGCATTATAGATACTAGGGAAATAATTCTGTAAGGCAAGAAGCTTGATGCCATCTATGAAAGGTGGAGAGGATTGGTGTAAGAAGAATGAATGTGCAAGAGAGCTACAAGTCTGACCTATCAAATGTACTTGATGAACTACTGTTGAGTGGGAAAGAACCAACAAATAGACTGATCATCATCCCCAACTCCAACAAGCAGAGGATTATGAGATTGTAAAGTAGGATTATATTAGTATGCTACCAACGGTTTGAAATTTTGGATGATAAGTCTATAATATGTGGTCAATTTATTAGAATATTTGTGGGTTTAGTATTCAAAGCTTCCACAAATTTCAAGAAAAATGGAGAGAATAGAGCCCCATGCCACTGGAAAGTAGATTTTGTGGGTGAATAAGCCACCATGGAAGGAGCAAAGTGTTTGCATAGGCCAAGAAGACTTGGAAAACTGTGCTAGGAGGCTAAATAGTGATGGCAAGGGGAATGTGACTTTTGTGTTGCTTGAAATTTCAACATTATGGAAAGTGAGAGTAGATGTTATTTTTGCATATAAAATAAATTAAAATCAAAGAAAACTAAAGCCTATTAATGGCGCGTAGGACAATAAAAAGTTAACAAGAGGAAATATTAAGTAGCCATGTCGTGAAAGATGTGGACAATGTCAAAATTAAGAATTGGTGGATCAGATGAATGGAAGACCAAGGCAGAGTGAAGAAAGTTTGAGAGTGGGACGTTTGGAAAAGGAAGACAACATATGAAGAAATCATGTTCTTCAAAAGGGGTGAGTCGATAAAGGAATTTGGAATATTGTAGATTAGAAGAATTCTATGCAAAAGACTGCAAAAGAAATCAAAAGAATTTAGGAGGGGCGTTGATTTGAAAATCCCGTATAGATGTTGTGAGTATAAAGGAATCGAGCCAATGGGAGGAATGTAGCTCTGTCACATGAAGCACCAATTAAATCCAGAGAGTTGCCTCGTGTAAATAAGGAATTAAAGCAATCGAATCTACCTGATGAATTGGTTATGATCTCAAGTTGCATCAGAAGCCTATAATATAATAAGCACTCCAAGAATACTAAGAAGGAAAAGGGGACAGGAGGGAAAATATTCAAAGAAGATTCCTCTCATTCACTATTCAAACGACCATGGAGATTGATTCTTTAAGGAAGACAAGCGAAGCCAGTTGAGAAATATCTGCCAAGAGTAGACATATCCTTCTGCGTCAACAGAAGGTAACCCTAGATTTTTCTGCATTCACGTGAAAGATCTGCAAGAAACCCTAAAATTAGTGCATCAATGCAAGCAAAGTTCATCAACAAAAGAAGGCTAATCGGAGAATAATTTTTAAATCACACCGACTATGCAAGTCATGCCGATGGAAACATATCAGCAAGAGTTTTCCCATCGTGGGAGTTATTTTGAAGCCCCCGATAATGTAAAGTCACACCGATGGGAATGGGATTATGGAATAATATTAATGCAAAAGGAAAATTTAGCCAAAAGACATTGCATCAAGGGAATTAATTCAATCATGAAGTTCTACCCAAAGAAATATCTTTACGATCCCTTTGATAAAGCAATTGTGGTGAACATTTTGGAGATAATATCACTTTTAAGGGAAATGAATGTCACCAGTAAAAATAAAATATTGAGTGAAGATCAATGGAGTGAGTAATTATTTTTACTCAAAGGGGCATTTTTATTTTCAAGTAAATGTGTGTATGAACGTGAAATGGAAAAATATAAAAGATGGAAATTTACGTGGAAATAACCACAACACGAGCGAAATATTATTTTAGTGGATGTTAAGTGAAATTGTGAAATATTTCATCAGGAATTAACACATCTTTCACCAAAGTAATTAAATAAGCAAAATGGGTAGTTACTTTTACCTAAAGGATTTATTGGTGGAAGTACAAAAATTTCCAACAAAGGATAATTACCGAAATTAATTTTTCACGAAGATGCAAAAATGGAGATTAAAGTTAAAATATTTAATTTGCCAAAGACAACTAATTAAATATTTTTTTGAGAATAATTAAATGAAGCGTTGCACCAGACGGATGCTGCGAAGGGTCATAACCCTAAAAGTACAATGTATATATGTAAGATGAAATAAAGTCATCAAGGAGGAAGCAGTAGGTTAGGAACTCATCAAGTAGGTGGATAGGTTGATCAGTTACTGAAACAAGACATTGTGCTATGTATTGCAAAATATTTTGAAGTAATATAATGGACAGGAAGACATAATTTGGTGATCCAGTTACAGTGTCAATTGTTTGTTGAATTAATTGAAAAATATCATCAGGTTGTCTCAAAGGTTGACATTTCCTTATTATTTAAATTGATGTATCAAGGATATTTATCAATTTATCAAGGCACATTTGTTGTTCTTGTGTGGTTTAGTTAACTGGCTCCTTCAAGGAAGGATTAAATTCTTTTAATTAATTGCATTAATTTGGAAAAGGTCATTTGGATTGATAAGAACTTGATAATTGCATTCTTGCACATTTATACAAGGTATAAATAGTCACAAGTGTCAAGCAATTCAAATTGTAGCCAGTAAGTCACATGTCTTTCACATCTTCACTCCATTAGCCCAACAGGAGTAGGCACTGGTCATACCAATTCCATTTTAGAATTTCATAAAATATTATTCAAAACATTCACATTTTAAATTCAATACTAGGAGTAGGAATAGTCAGCAAGATTTCATCTATCCTACACCATTTTCCACTGTGGATAAATTAGTCAATTCAACCAAATCTTATATTCTTCCAATCTACTTCATTATAAAGGTATACCCACCTAGGTTAGCAGAGCCTGAAGTGCAGGGAGTTATTAAACACATGAGTTAACTATGTTCGTTGGTTTGAGAACATTGCAAATTTGATAATAGAGATTGGCATCCTCTTAGGATTTGCAATCTGCATTTTTGAGATCCAACACGCTGATTTTTCGAGTCATTTTAATTGAATAATGAACAAAGAACACATCCAATCAAGTTGCATTAAATGAAGAAGACTATAGGAAAATTATGTATCTATCTATCTCTGTAATATATATATATATATGTGTGTGTGTGTGTACATATACATATACATATATATATATATATAGATATCGATATAGATATAGATATAGATATAGATATAGATATAGATATAGATATAAGGCTATAGGAAACATATGTATCAATCTAAAAGTGCACATATATGTATCATATTGATGTATCAAAAAGGGTTGCAAATTCTTGTACCATACACTTATTTAAAGTCATATATAAATTTTAGTATGCTATATCAAACAGGGTTGGAAATAAGATGATGTTGAAAGATGGAGATTAAGGATGATAGTGAAGGGTGTGGATTAAGGATGATAATGGATGGATGATAATTAAGATAAATATGAATGTTGAAAGTGGATTAAGAGTAGCATATTTTTGTGTGGATTACGGAGGATAAATGAATGGAGGATGATTAGGGTAAGGATTAGGAACTTGATTGGTTTATGAAAATAATTAGGATTAGGGTCCTAAATGATGGATTTAGGGATGGATTGGAGATATATTAAGATGATTAGGATAGTTGGAATGATGTGGATTGGATAATTGGGGATGATTAGGATGATTAGGGGGATAATTATAATGATTATGGATGACTATGTGATGAGATGATTATGATGATTAGGGAGACAATTATAATTATTATGGATGAATAGGATGGGATGATTAGGATGAGATGAGGAATTGGATAATGGTTTTGGATTAAAATATTTGGAGATTGGTTGGATTGGGATGAATGTTTTACTTACCGAGAATAGGAGGTAGATTTTAAAATAGACAAAGAAACAAAGGGGATTGAGGAATATTTGGAAGATAGGTATGTACTATTTTAACACAAGAAGACACACCAAACACTTTTACAATCCTAAAATTATTCAAGTGGGAATGTTAACTTAATGTGGGTCCACCAACCAAATGCTAATACCTCAAAATTAGTGCAAGACACTTATCTTTTAAGAGTAAATAGATAGGGACTAGTGTCACAAGGGCCCACCTTTTCCCTTTCTTTGGAGGTCCTAAGACCTTTTCCAAAGAGATTATATCTCTACTTAGGGAGATAGATGGTGAATAACTTTAGGAATGATATTGTATCTTGCACCACACTAAGAAATGATTGAAAGTTCTTAAACTAGTATGAACAAGGTTTCTAGGGGGTCATATAAATAATTAAAGGGTACATGAGGCCCATCTTTTAGATAAAAGAGAATAATTTCAAACAATTTGGAGGAGAGGGTAACCCACTTTCCACCTTCACTTCTCTAAGGTATAAATTTTTTGGTGGTTTAGCCTAGATTGACAAGATTTTGCTTCTAAGAGAGGTGTCTTTATATTCACCTCCTATCTTTATACGCTATCAAAACATGGGAGTTGATTTCATCCCCTAGGGTGATGAAATCCCAAGGAAGACCGGCTAAAAGGAATGATCCAAGCATTTTTTGTCACCCAAGATCGCATGAAGCACAAGAGGAGAAAATACACACATTGGGTTCCTTGGGATAACAATGAAAAAAGACGCTAAGTGATGGTTTTGATCCTCAAGATCACACAAAGGTGAAAAAGGAGAGAATACACACCACTCATCCAAAGACACAACAAATGAAGTTCATTAACCTTAAGAAAAGAAGTGTGCAACTAAGACTAGTCAAATAATAATGCCTTGGACAAATGTGTTAGTAGTTTCACAAAGGTCTTGGAGTAACGAATATGGATGTAATAAAATGTATTAGAAATGATAACAAAACTCTTACAAAGATCATAAAATAATGGTATAATGCAGAAAAATAAATGTTAAGAAAAGATATTATTTTTTTTTAGAGGGGTAAATGCTTTTGACTTGGAGCTATGAACCGGTAAGGTCACAAATGGGGGACCTCATCCCCAATATAAATTTTAAACAATTTCATCTCAATGGGGTTTGAACCTTGATGGTAAGAATACCAACACAACAACTCAACCATCACACCATGCCACTATTGGCATTAAGAAAATGTATTCTTATCACAAGATTGTAATTTCAATTTTTTTATTTTTCACATAGTCAACTACATTTGATTATTTTGCAATATTTTGGACCCCAAAAATAAAAATGCAGAAAAAAATCCTTGCTAAAATTTTAAGAGGTTTCAAAAATATAAGAATATTTGAAAAATTCCTTGATTTGTGCCCTGAAGAGCATATTTATTAAAAACCCTAGTTGACACGTATTTGATTATTTAAGTCACATTTTTACCTCAAAAATAAAAATACAAAGAATATATCCCTATTAAATGTTTGAGAACTTTCCAAAAATATTTTGTTTTCAAAAATTCATTGATTTTTTTACCTAAAAATCTTATTTATGAAAAATCATAAAATGACATTAACTCACCTACTACTAAAGGTATAAACCTAGTTTTTTTACTAGATTATCCTAAAATCATCCAAAATATTCAGTAAAAAAATTAAAGAAAAATTCATAAATGTTTAAAATATATCAGGAACTCTTCAAAAACTAGTGTGTTTGCCTTCAATATGCAAAAGTTAGCTCCAATTTTTTATTTTATTTTTCAATAAAGAAATAAAAACTAGCAAGATGGGGTTAGAAAAACCTTTTTAAAAATTAATTAAATAGGGAAGAGAGTCCCACCATGTGTGCCAAAATGAATAAAAAAAGAATTGAAGGAAAATAGCATAGAAGATAATGCAATACACACAATACCTTCACCTATAACCCTTATTTCTCCTCAAATAGAGTTGAAGTAGAGTGCACCCTAACTCCACTTGATTTTCTCTTTTGATGTGTTGATGAAATAATGTGGTTGTTTGTACAAGTAACATGATGATAGATCAAATAGATAAATAAAGATATGCTAATGGAATATTAGCTAGGGTATCAAGAAGTAGATAGATGATTAAGTAGCATAGAAATATGATGAGAAGAGGTGTTCAAATAGGATTATAAACCTCTCATTTATATAATTTTCATGAGAGAAGTCAAGGGCCAAGATGGATTGGTTGATGGATGGCTAGGATTGATTGAGAATTAAGGTTTGGATCAAAAGTTGTAGTCATGCGACAAGTGTCACATGAACAATAAGGCCTAGGTTTAGGTATGTATTATGGTAACATTCTTATGTAAATGACTAGGATTTGGAGATGTAATATGAAATGGATGGATGAGATAAAAAGTTAGTTTTTATTTTTGGCAAGTGTCTAGATTCAATGAATCTATACAAGGTCTTAGTCAGTCATGTTATGACAAGTTTAGATTGTGATCCATGTGAATAAATCCAATGGATAGGATTAAATGGATAAATATTGAAGAATAAAGTGGAATTAAAGATTAAAGGAAAAAGTAATGAGAATAATTAGCCCAAATTAATTAATTAATTTAGTTGGAGGGTTTTGAGATAAAGTTAATGGATAAATTAACTAAATAAATAATGAATATTTTTTACTTAATTGGCTAGAACAAGGTGGGATAAAGGTGAGGGATAAATTAATTAAATAAATATTTGCTAGAACAAGGTGGGATAAAGGTTAGGGATACATTAATTAATTAAATAAATTATAATAAATATTATTAATTAATAAATTAATTAATTAAATAAAGGTGATGGATAAATAAATTAAATAAATAATAAATATTTATTTAATTAATGGCTAGAATAAGGTAAAATTCAAGTGTTGTCATGGTATGGTACTCAATTTTCAGGTGCCTAGACAATGCTAGAGATGATGTTGAATGCTCGTATGTATGATGGAATTTTTATCAAAATATATTCAATACCTAATATGTTCTTATCAATGTTTAAGTGATGTTGGATGCTTGTAATTATGATGGGATTCTTATTAAGAGATATTTAATACCTAATCTAGGGTATGTGCAGGATCATAATGGAAAAAAACAAGCCCTTAAGTGGCAAAAAATTCAGAAAAATCAGAGTTAGGCAACTTGACGTAAAAAATTGAATAAGTTATCTATATTATTTAAAAAATATGTAAGAATAAAATCTATAGAAAATTTATGTAGTTTCTAAACTACTAGGTTTGTTTTAAAAAAAAAATCTATTTGGTGAAAATTTGAAATTTCAATGCAGCAGTACTTAAATTTCAAAGAAAAAATAAGAAGTAGGTGTCTATCTGACCACCCTAAACACAATAAAATGATAATATTTTTTTATAATATTTTAGATATAAGTATAGGACTCGTGTCCGGATGTGATGCATATTTTTTTGTAATTTTTTCCAAGTAAATAATTAATTATGAATTTTTTATTACAACTTTTAAAAAATATAAAAACTCGTATGTCTAACCACCTTAACTTAGTCAAAAATTCATGAAATTCATTATTATTTTTTTAATCCTATAGTATGCGAAGCATAGAATGTGACGCATGTTTTGGATTCAAAAAATGTGATATCATTTGAAAGC
The DNA here is from genome assembly GCA_007258455.2 of Sequoia sempervirens. Taxonomy (NCBI): domain Eukaryota; kingdom Viridiplantae; phylum Streptophyta; class Pinopsida; order Cupressales; family Cupressaceae; genus Sequoia; species Sequoia sempervirens. Next base: position 21,903 of record VDFB02027462.1, on the reverse strand, counting down.
TATAGATGTTTTTCAATCAGCCTATCAATCATGACTTTAGTCGTAATTCAAATAGAAAATGAATAATAATTACTTATTAAATTCAAAGTAAAGCATAATTTATATTGGTGGAAAGCTGAGAATCTCCTTTAAAAACCCTTTTCATTTCATCAATTTTGGGTAAAAAAAAGTCGTCAGCCACATACCCATCATATTGCCACTTTTTGGCCCATATGATCCTGCACATACCCTCTATGTTCATATCAATTTTTAAGTTGATGTTGAATGCTTGTAATTATGATGGAATATTTAATCAAGAGATATTAATGTGTGTCCCTAAATAACTCCAATGAATCACATCTCGATCAACATAGAAAATAAGGAAATTACAAATATTTATCATTATAATATAGTTTGGAAGTGATAGGCATCAAATGTAGTTATACAACCATCAAAGTCAATGTCATATGTGTAATATTACCTATTTTTTATTACTATTTGTATTTTTAACATTTTTAATAATTGTATTATAAGTTGTGGACATTGAAAACCCAAGACCTTTTTCATAAAAAAAAAGATAGTTTTTATAATATGTTTGAGTGTTCTTGAATAGTTTATAATCTAGACATCATTGTTTAGACAATGAAAAAAATCATTTTATGATTGGTTTAGCTCAAATTATTTTAGACATACATGAGGGGTTTTCAAAAATAGAAATTAAGGTTAGTAAAAATTTATTTATTTTAAATTATAAAAAATATTTTGACCAAATTCATCATAATACATATTTTTCTAATACTTTTATTTAAGTCAAACTATACTTACAATTGTACAAGTGTATGTTTTGACATGAAACATACAACTTGGAAAAACCCACTTTTGTACATCATATACAAAACCAACTTTTATCATTTAGGTACTAAAACAAATTACATATTTGAAAACTAGATACAAAACCTTACATTTCATATTTAAAAACTATACACCAAATTTTACATTTCATATTTAGAAACTAACACTAAATTTTACATTTCACATTTTTACACCATGTTAATATTCTCTACAAGTGCTTGAAATTTTTACTTCAACTACAACAAACTTTGAATTCTCGAAAAAAAAAGAAAAAACTCACTTTTTGACAAAAAGTAAACTCAATCTGTAGTACTTTCAATTGTTTTATATTTTGGGTCAATTTTACAATTGAAAATCATTTAATTTCTTTTTGAAAACCTTTTTGACAAAAAGTTAACTCAATTTGTAGTACTTTCAATTGTTTATATTTTGAATCAATTTTACAATTGAAAATCTTTTTTTTTTGTTTTGAAAAAGTTAAAATCCATATCTATGATAAAATTTATTATGCTCCCATCCAATTCTGACAAGACTATAACCCAACATACAAATACCTAATATTTTTTTGTCAATATTAAAATTGATGTTGAATGCCTATAATCTATGTTACCAGGTCCTTCATTTTAGCCCCCCGAACCGGCCAAAATACGTGTGGGTTTTGGTTCAGGTTTGGTTCTTCTCTGGGTTCACCTGGGTTCTCCATTTTCCACCTGGGTTCTCTGTGGGTCCTTCACAGAAAGACCCATAGAGAACCCAGGTGGAAAATGGAGAACCCTGGCCAAACCCGGGGAGAACCCAGAAGGACCTAGGAGGACTTGCGTCGTCAAACCTGGAAAAAGGAAAAAAATCAACTTAAAAACAAAACAAAAAACCCTAAAAAGTGCCCAGATTGCCTTATATTGACTTGGCTGACCAAATGAGGCTCATTTTGCAAACTCAGAAGAGGAAAAACACCATTTTTTTGCCTCCAAGCTAAAATAGTTGATTTTTGTAGGTTTTCTCTTCTTTTTTTAATGTGAGATCGTAAGAGCTACGAAGGAGTTCAATTGATATAAACAAGAGAGGAATAGGTGCACTAAGAAGATCAAACAATCAAAGGTGAGTGAATCTATCCTCTCTTTTTTTAGTTTTCAATAATTTTTTTGAAATTTTTCAAGTTTTTTTTTTCTAGTAAGGTTTGAAATTTTTTAAGAACATTTTATGCAAAATAAGGGGTTATAATGCCCATTTTTTCTTTAAAAAATTACTTCTTTTTATTTATTTTAGGTTCATATCTTCATACAAAATGGCCGATAGTTCTACTTCAGTTGGAATAGGTGCAGAGAGTCAATTTAAATATGATCCAGGCTCACCTCTTTGGCGACATACGACAATGATTCAACAACTTCCCGGTGGTGGGGGTTATGTTTGGCGTTGCAGCCAATGTGGAACTACATATAGGAGCTCGTACTTTCGAGTGAAAGCCCATTTATGTGCTATTGGTAATCAAGGAATAAAACCTTGCCTTGGGCCAAATAAAAAAGGGTTGACAAAGAATCAAATATTGGGTTATATTAAAGAACAAGAGGATGCTGACAATGCATTCAAAACACCAAAGGCTACAGACCATCCTCTTATGAAGAAAGGTAAAAATAAAAGCAAAAGCTCGCAAAGACTTAGTGGCTTATCAGAACCGGCTAGCCCACATCCTTTCATGGAAATGGCACAATCTTCTAAAGGATAAAATATGTTGGTGACATGAAAAAGAGGCCCATTGGATAGAGCCTTCAAAAATGAAGCAAGGGAGTTGGTAGATGAGAGCATTACACATTGCATTTATGGCAATGGGCTTCCTTTCAACCTTGTTAGATCACCTTATTGGAAGGAAATGGTGAAAGCCATTTCTAAGACAACTCTATGTGATTATGTTAGTCCTGGGTATGAATAGGTGTGGACCACCTTATTGGAAAAGGAAAAATCTTCAATAGAGGTAGCATTGAGAGTAATCAAGGATGTACATGGGTCGAAACATGTGTGTCCATCATTTCTGATGGATGGAAGGATTGCAAAAATAGACCATTGATCAATGTTATAGCAGTGTTCCCTAAAGGGGCGATGTGTTTGAAGGTAGTTGATTGTGAAGGGAAAATATAAGATGCAACTTTTATTGCCAATATCCTCATAGAATCCATTGAAATGGTGGGGCCTGAAAATTTTGTCCAAGTCATAACGGATAATTCTAAAAACTGTAGGGCAGCTGGGGCTATAGTGGAGGCTAGATATGGTCACATTTTTTGGACACCATGTGCAGTCCACTCACTCAATTTGATAATGCAAAAGATTGGTACACAAATTGAGTGGTTCAAGCAAATCTAGACAGGGGGTGAGGAGATCCAAATGTTGGTGACTAGTCATTATATGTCACAAGCCATCTTCAGGACCTTCTCCAAGTTGGAGTTGCTGAAGGTAATTTAAATTTAATTTTTTAATATAAATTTTTTTTTTTTAATTTTAATTTTTCATTGCTGATTTGTGACATGTATTTTCTTACAATGTTAGGTTGTTGAAACTCAATTTGCATCTCACACAATTGTCTTAAGACGACTTCTAAAGGTGCGATAGGCCTTGGGTTCTATGGTCATCAACAATTTGTGGAGTGTATGGAAGCAATCAAGCACAAAAAGAGCCCAAAAGGTGAAAGAAATGATCTTAGATGATGAGTGGTGGGCTCGTGTGGAATATGTTTTAAATTTCATCGAGCCTATTATGAGCATGATTAGGTATGCTGATACTAATCGCCCATGTTTGGGTGAAATTTATGATGGCATGGATTCCATGGTGGAGAAAATAAGAGCAATAATAGATGCCAAGGAACATGACCCAACGAAAACATTTTTCAAAACTGTGCAAACTATTATTGTTGACCGTTGGAACAAGATGACCACCCCTTTACATCTCTTAGCATTTGCTTTGTCACCAAAGTATTATAGCAAAGAGATACTTTCATTGTTGAGGAGGGTGGCACCATATAGGGACTTAGAGGTTGTTGTTGGCTATAAGGTTGCATTTAGAAAGATATTTGTAGATGAAGAAATCCAAAGCATTGTCATGAGCAAGTTTAGCCAATTCATATCTGCAAAAAATCATGATGTTTATACTCATCTAGACAAATATAGGAAAAATGTTGATGATTGGTGGTATCTACATGGTCAAGGCTCCATTTACTTGCAAACTCTTGCAATTAAAATACTCTCCCAAGTATGTATCTTTTTATTTATTTATTTTTTCATTTTTCATTTGATGCTATTATGCTATATATTATGATTATTATCGGCAAGTAAAATTAAATACTAATAGTAATTACTAAATGTTGTGTGCATAATCAACAGGTTGCAAGTTCCTCTTCAGCTGAGCGGAATTGGAGTACATACTCCTTCATCCACTCGGTCAAGCGCAATCGTTTGGGTGCAAAAAAAGCAGAGGATTTGGTCTATGTACACTCCAACCTTCGTCTCTTATCACATAAGAAACCTGAATACAATGAGGGTGTGTCAAAGAATTGGGATCTCACCCCTGAGTGTGCTGATTTAGATGCTACAATTGCACAACTTACCTTGGCTTCTATAGATGACAATGAGGCAACTAATGCACCTAGTGGGAGTGGCAATCCAATTGATAGTGGTTCAAATGAAATTGAACCAATTGAGGATGATGAGGATGACGAATTTGAAGAATAGTAACACTGAATTAAATATTTTCTTCATTGTAATTTGAATTTTCCATGTGTAATGACATTTTAAGACTTGAGTATTTACTATTTACATTTTTGCAAATTATGAATATGATTACAGATTATATGAGGTATTACCATATGGCGTATTTCATTGTTTCAATATTCTATGGCATTATGGCACTATGATCATATGATTATAATTTTAAGCTTTCTTATGAGTCTATGGTATTATCATTATGTTTATAAATTTATAATTTATATATATATATATAGTACGGCCGTACTCGTACCCATACTCTAGAAAAAAAAATTGTCTAACCGATGAACCTGAACCAACAACTTAGCTTATAATTATGATGGGATGCCTATGAAAGAAATATTTAATGTCGTTATTATTATCAATATTTAAGTTGATGTTGAATGCGTGTAATTATGATGGGATGTTTATCAAGAGATATTCAATGTGTCTCTCAATCATTCAAATGAATTAGGCCTAGATCTCGGTTAACATAGAAAATAAAGAAATTAAAAATATCTGTCGTTATAATATAGTATGGAAGTGACAGAAAAGAAATACGGTAATACAGTCGTCAAATCTAATGTCATATAATTCTGGAAATTTTATGTGGACTATCAGTGAGAAAAGAAGAAGGGGTACATCTTTTATTGGGATCTTTTGTAGTTTTTGCATTACACTCGAATTTTCCATTTTCGTTCAAAGCACCGAGTCTTTATTTTCGCTGGATTTTTCATTTATGAAGCAATAGGGAGATTGATTTTTGATAGATTTTTAAAGCTATCCAAAATTAATTGAGTCCGTATAAATGTTGACTTGTAGTAGAAATCTATGCAAAACTACAGATCTAGGAGCAAAATTGCAGGAGGAGCTGACGAAAGAGGAGTAACCTTGAGCGAGGGGTCCACGTCATCAGCGTCTGAGTCAACTAAATTTTTTTTGCCACATGCCTTCACTGTCGAGCTGGCATTATGAAATAAAAATTTGGCAAGATTTCGAGCACGCTTTCCAAGGTTTTGGGGGCGATTTCCAAAAACCGCCAAAAAAGATAAAAAAATTAGGTGTATACCTATCGCGGACATCTGTATGACCGATTTTTGTTTGGCGCCACGCAAGTACTTGCATATGCATATTCTAGTTAATGCGCATTAATTGCAACATACTCCCCATCGTCAGCCTTAATGCCAACCACCTCGGCATGCACACCATTCGCTTGGTCTTGCATTTTGTTCACGAAACACCCATTAGTGAGACATAATTCATTTTTAGCAGTTTCATTGAGAACCAGCTCTGGTTAGGACGGACGCCGACGGTGGTGAGGCCATGGACAAGTGGTGGTGATACAGTTTTCATGCTTAAAGTGCGTATCTACACCATATTCAGTAAAAGGAAACTATATATCTTCAAGATACGCAGGTGAGGTTGTCTTCCAACCTCACCCAGGTAGTAACTATGCATTGCAAAAAATTTGTATGTTTTTCTTGCGATTTTCTTTTGTTAAATGTGCAAGAAAAAATTGTAATGCTTTCATCGTGTAATGAAGCTTTGTTGCAGCTTATTCATGGCTGACTGTGTGTATATGTGACTATCCAGATATATATAGGCATATATATGGCTGACTATTTGTAAATGTGTGTATACACAGATATATATGCATATAAATGTATATATATGCATATATATATGTGTATACACACATATACACACAGCAACGACCCGCAAATGAAATTTTCCAGCAATACTAGAACTATATAATGTCGGACTATGTGTATATGTGAGAATACAGTTATATATATGCATATATACGGTCGACTGTGTGTATATGTCTGTATATATCCATGTTTATATGTCTACACACACATATACACACACACCGCCATAATATATGTGTTTTTCCATTTTATACCTCTGTAATTGGAATATATGCATATATATGTGTGTATACACACATATACACATAGTCTGCCATTCAAATATAGCTTAGTTTTCATTTTGTACCTCTGTAATTTGCATATGTATAGTGGCAGTATGTGTGTTTCTCAGCTCGACAGTGAAGGCTTTTATGCATCTGTGTTTTAGCCGCCTCTTTCGACCGATGTCGTGAACCCCTCGCTCAAAAATTCCCGACCCCCATCGTCCACTCTTCCCTGTCCTTCGTCTCTACTTCAAATATGACTGATTTAGGGAATACAGTCATATGCATTTATAGAATTCTCCTAGTCAACTAACCTAATCATTTTATTTTTTTAATTGACTAATCATTTATACGATTTTCTTAGTCAATTTAGTAATCATTTTAACTTTTAATTGACTAAACATTTCTTTTTAAATTGATATAATATTCAACATCTTTATATTAGACTAAATAATAAAATATTATGTATGCATGTATGCACACATACATATATACATACTACATAATTATTTATGTATGTATGTATGTTTCTATTTGAGACATAGATATACATACTTATACACACATGCATACATGTATGTGTATAAGATATACAAACATGCATGTGTATACATACTATACACACATACATGTATGCATACAGTGTGTATACATACTATACACACATGCATACATGTATGTGTGTATAAGTATATACACACATGCATGTGTGTATATACTATACACACATACATGTATGCATGTGTGTATAGTATGTATACACACATGCATACATGTATGTGTGTATAGTATGTATACACATGCATGTGTGTATATACTTATACACATACATGTATGCATGTGTGTATAGTATGTATACACACATACATACATACTTTGGCCAAAACATAGGTGCATGCCACCCGATACTATGGATTGTATGATAGTGTTCTAATACTGCCATTATATATATGCAAGTTGCAGGTCTACAATTACATGTTCTGCAATTGTTGTTTGAAGTTATATTTCAGTATGTTGTTACACTATGCACCATTCTTATATATGTTGCATATGCATATTCATATGCATATATGCAATTGTTGTATGAAGTTAAATTTCAGTATGTTGTTTGAGAAATGGTATTAACATAAGTAGGAGTCAGCATATAGTTAGTATGTTATGCATTTTTTGTATGATGTTATATTTCAGTATGTTGTTACACTATGTACCATTGTTTAATATGTTGCTCTTTTCCATTCACCTCAATTAGATACATGGTTAGTTTGTTCATCAATTACACACAATCTTACATGTATGAATTTGTTGCTACACTATGTACAATTGTTTGATATGTTGTTCATTTCGAATCAGCTCAATTAGATGCATGGTTAGTTTGTTCTTCAATTACACTCAATCTTAACATAAGTAGGAGTCAGCATATGGTTACTATGTTTTGCAATTGTTGTTTGAAGTAATATTTCAGTATGCTGTTACACTATGCACCATTCTTATATATGTTGCATATGCATATGCATATATGCAATTGTTGTATGAAGTTAAATTTCAGTATGCTATTTGAGAAATGGTATTAACATAAGTATGAGTCAGCATATGGTTAATTTGTCGTTCATTTCGAATCAGCTCAATTAGATGCATAGTTAGTTTGTTCTTCAATTACAATCGATCTTACATGTATGCATTTGTTGTTACACTATGTACCAAAGTTAGATATGCAAATGCATATTTGCAATTGTTATATGAAGTTAAATTTCAGTATGTTGTTTGAGAAATGGTATTAACATAAGTAGGAGTTAGCATGTGCATGTGCATGTGCATGTCTATATGTATGTGCATACTGTCAGCAATTTCCTTCTCCATTTACATTTAAATTAGATGAATGGTTAGTTTGTTCATCAATTACACTCCATCTTACATGTATGAATTTCTTGTTGCACTATGAAATTTAGTATGTTGTTTGAGAAATGGTATTAACATAAGTAGGAGTCCGCATATGCATATGTATGTGCATACTGTCAGCAATTGCCTTGTCCATTTACATTTAAATGAGTGGACACCTTGTTAATTTCCATAACCATCCTTTATGTTGTCATTGGCAACTCTCCCTTTAAGCTCTGTTATGGTCAAAATATTTCCAACCCATTTGAATACAACATTACCATACATATGTATGCTGCACAGAATGATACAACATATTGAATTTTCAAATTAACTTCAAAGAGCAGAGTCATACACCGTTATGATACATATATGTATAGATTACTATAGATAGATACATCAGTTTCCTCTCGCAGAGATAAATATATACATATGTTTCATATTGCAGAGATAGACAGTAACATGATGGAATATGTTGTCTCTATGGTATCCATATTGATGTTTCAAGTTAGAAACATTCAAAACAAAAAAAGTTCAAACATCGTTTCGAATCCATCAAGAAGTTCACAACAAAAAACTAGCAACCAAACATTCAAATCAATCAAAAAATGTAGGAAAACTAAAATTTGATGGCAAGTTGTCTTGTGAGTTGGATGTGGCCTGTGATGGAGGACTCCATGATCGAGTTGGTTGGATTATGCTTGGGGTGGGTGAGGTTTGATAGGCATGTAAGCGAGGACTCCAACTCTCATATGGTTGGCTTCTTGTGGGGCTAGGTGAGTGTGTATAGGAGAGCGACTGAGAAGGACTCCAACTCTGAAATGTTTGGCTGGTAGCTTGGGTAGGTGATGGACAATATTGGGGGCATTGAATAGATATGAAATTTGTGAAGATCCTATGGTGGTCAAGCAAGGGATTTAGAGGGCTGTTGAGTCGCCTCTCCTTTGCACCATTTTCTTGTGCCTTCTCCAACTCTTTTTCCCTTTTTGCGGCTTCCTTTTCTCTCCGTTGGTCCTCCCTTTTTTGTGCTTCTTCTTTTGCAGCTCCTTTTCAGCCTCTACTGCTACTCGTTGCTTTTTCTTTTCAATTCTCATAAGACTTTTCGCCTCCAATTCTGCAATCCTTTCTATCTTGCGCTCTGCAAGCTGTTGCTTCTTCCTCAATTTCAATTCTTCTAGTTCCTTCTTCTTTTCATCTTGTTCACTTAGCATTTCCATGAAGTCATCAACAGTTAGGAGTTGGGATCCTCTTTGCAACTTGATCCCACGGTCAGCTACCTTATTAGACTTGTCTTTCACCACATGAACTAGTAGCTTCAAGAATTGTGAGATGCGTGAAGTTTGTTGGCCTCCCAAAGGCTCAATCAAATCGGCATTATTTGTTTTTGGCATCTCACTATCTGTAGCATCCGTTCTATCTCCTAACTGCTCATCATCACTGTCTCCAGAATCAACATAGAAATGTACTAACGTATTGGGACCCATGCAGTACGGTGGGGATGGCATTGAAAGACTTTGTTCTTCATCCACATGCATATCCATAGCAAGATTGGCAGCACCATCAAAGAGCCAGGAGGGCTGCTCAGGTGGAGTTGGCAAGAAAAGAGATATTTCTCTAATAGTACTCTGGTCTCCTAATATTGCTGGTTCAAGTCGTTCATTGGAATTTGAAACAACAAATTCATACATGTAAGTTTGAGAGTATTTGAAGAACAAACTAATCCAATCCATGTAATTTAAATGCAAATAGAGAAGGAAATTGCTGACAGTATCATAATCCAATCCAATCCAATCCACAACCATATGCATATGTTGACTCTTACTTATGATAATCCCATTTCTCAAACAGCATACTGAATTTTATCTTCATACAACATATGCATATGCTGACTCTTATGATAATACCATTTCTCAAACAACATACTAAAATTTATCTTCATACTATTGCATATTGCATATGCCGACTCCTACTTATGTTAATACTATTTCTCAAAACAGCATAGTGAAATTTAACTTCATACAACATATGCATATATGCAATGCATATGCATATTGCATATATGCGTATATAATTTCATACAACAAATGCATACATGTAAGATCGATAGTAATTGAAGAACAAACTAACCATACATCTAATTGAGCTGATTGGAAATGAGCAACATATCAAACAATGGTACATAGTGTAACAACATACTGAAATATGACATCATACAACAAATGCAGAACATACTAACCGTATGCTGACTCCTACTTATGTTAATACCATTTCTCAAATAGCATACTAAAATTTATTTTCATACAACAATTGCATATATGCATATTGCATATGCCGACTCCTACTTATGTTAATACCATTTCTGAAAATAGCATAGTGAAATTTAACTTCATACAACATATGCATATTGCATATATGCGTATATAACTTCATACAACAAATGCAGAACATAGTGTAACAACAAATGCATACATGTAAGATCGATAATAATTGAAGAACAAACTAACCATACATCTAATTGAGCTAATTGGAAATGAGCAACATATCAAACAATGGTACATAGTGTAACAACATACTGAAATATATCATACAAAAAATGTAGAACATACTAACCATATGCTGACTCCTAGTTATGTTAATACCATTTCTCAAACAACATACTAAAATTTAACTTCATACAACAATTGCATATAAAATATGCATATGCAGATTTGCATATATATGCATCTAAAAATGGTGCATAGTGTAACAACAAATGCAGAACATACTAACCATATGCTGACTCCTAGTTATGTTAATACCATTTCTCAAATAGCATACTGAAATTTAACTTCATACAACAATTGCATATAAAATATGCATATTGCAAATATGCATATGCAGATTTGCATATATATGCATCTAAAAATGGTGCATAGTGTAACAACAAATGCAGAACATACTAACCATATGCTGACTCCTAGTTATGTTAATACCATTTCTCAAACATCATACTGAAATTTAACTTCATACAACAATTGCATATAAAATATGCATATTGCAAATATGCATATGCAGATTTGCATACATATGATCTAAAAATGGTGCATAGTGTAACAACAAATGCATACATGTAAGATCGATTGTAATTGAAGAACAAACTAACCATACATCTAATTGAGCTGATTCGAAATAAGAAACATATCAAACAATGGTACATAGTGTAACAACATACTGAAATATAACTTCATACAATAAATGCAAAACATGCTAACCATTCATCCCATTTTGTTGATCTCCAACTTCTGCAGTTCCAACATTAGACTCACCCTCAGTGACTTCCAAACCATTGTTGGAAAGGCTTAGAATGTTTGCAGCAGCTGATGCTTCCTCAGGGGCAGCAAAGTGGAATGTCTCGCTAACCCTCATGTCATTATCCAAAGCATTTCGATCAAATGGCCAAATACATGTCCTCTTGAAGCCAACTGTAATGTTTGAAAAAGTCAATGACTTTTGAAAAGCTAGGCTGCCAAGTGTAGCCAATTATGCCCTTCTTATCTCTAGATTTGGATGTCTAATGGTCCAATTTGTTCTTTCCTTTTTGAAGTTACACTTGAAAGAGGAGAAAAAACTCACATCAAGAGGCTGCAACTTGTGTGATGTGTGGGTGGGTAGGGTGAGCAAGTCAATACCAAGCTCCTTTGCTTTGGTAATGGTAGAGAAGGCTACATGGCTGTCATGCCCATCAAATATCAAGAGGTGTCTATGGGTGGGTAAGAAACCCCAGGTACTTGCATAGCAAAGAACTTGAGCCATTTGATAAATAGCACTTTCGTCATCCATGCGTGAAGTTGAACAACCATCAATGTTCCTGGCTCACAGTTGGCTATGTAGTTTTGAACATTTTTTTTGCTCTTGAACAAATAAAAACCTAAATTTTTTTGACCTGCAGTGTTTACACATGCTAGAATAGTGATCCACTCCTGGCTCTTTGGGATAATGTAAGCAACACTTCTCATGCCTTTCATGGCAAGCACCTTCATGTTACCGTTATGGCCAGCTTGCAGCCCTGTCTCATCACAGTTCCAAATCCTCTGCGGTCCATAGTTCCCTCCTGCATATGCCTTCTCCAAAGTGTCGTAGAAAGCACTTACAACTGGTTGCCTCAGATTTATAGCACGGTCTCTATCTTGACCTTGGACTGTTCTCAAGCAGAGATCAGGATGCCTTCTTTTGAATCCTGTCCACCATGACTTGCTAGGAAGCCCATTCTTGAAGGGATTATTCCTTGTTTCGCATATTTGGGCCACTTCCATTTTCAGATTGACAATCTCCAAACCTTGGCCAACAGCAGCCATCTCCTTGCACCATTCGATGATCAATGACTCTTCCTCCTCAGTTAGGACTGTTGGGGGCCCTTTCCTTTTTGTAGTGGTCATACCACCTAGCCAATTGGACAATGTTGAGGTAGGAATACCCCACTTTTTTGCTGCACCTCTAGTTGACCAGCTATAGTCTTCGACATCTTCAAGGGCATGGTCCATGTCAGCCTGGGTCCATTCACGGCTTGGTGCAACCTTTTTGGTTGATACAACTAGGTTAGCTTGCACTACATATTCGGTTGACTGTTCCAAAACAATTTCTACCTCCTCCTCACTTCTTGGTTCTTCAGTTCACTGGTGAATAGGAATGACAACATCCTCCTCATCGCTATGTGGCAGATGCACACCTCTCTTGTGTGCGGGCATAGTTGTCCGACTCCGCTTTTGTGGAGGCTTCCTCCTTGAAGATCGCCTAATATTTGTCTGCGCATTTATCTTCCTCTGTATTGAACCAACATAGTGATTAGTAAACAACATACAGTTAATATTGAAAATAATGATACCGACTGAAACAACAAATCCATACATTTACTATTGACTTTAATTGAAGAACAAGCTAACCATGCATATAATTGACACAACATTATGATACACATATATGAACTTGCAACAGTAGCATGATACAAAAATTTATATCTTCTAACAGCTTTGCAAGACAGTAAAGGGTTTCAAATATTTCTAGCATACTGTTGTTTCAAGTTGTGTTAATGTTTCATAATGCTGTTGAGATATTCTTCGCATACTGTCAGTACAATTGAAGAACATACAAAGCATACATCTAATTGAGTTGAATGTAACCGATGGTGGGTAGGGTAACTTTGAGCGAGGGGTCCATGTCATCAGCGTCCGAGTCGACTATTTTTTTTTTGCCACGTGCCTTCACTGTCGAGCTGGCATTATGCAACTTTTATATATGTATGTATATATCTATCTAAGTTCTAACTGCATGCACTGCAGGGCAAGAGTGTTTTTATGTGGTGTAAATATCGACCCCTCTCCCTTACAGCTAACTTTGATGATGGTTGAGTCCTACTTATCTTAGTACCATTTCTCAAACAACATAGTAACATAAGTAGGAGTTAGCCATTATGACAGTTGACTGTAAGGGATAGGGGCTGATATTTACAGTCACTTTAATTGAACAAACAAAGCATACATCTAATTAGGTTCAATGTAAATGAGGACATACATACAGTCACTTTGCAGAGATAGACAGATACTTAATTTGAATGTGAATGAACAAAGTATAAATTGAATGTACATACCTATATTTGGTGATGAACAGTATAGTAATATATAAATTTGACTATGCAATATATATATATATGCAGAGATACATAGATACATAATTTGAATGTAAATGAACAAGGTATAAATTGAATGTAGATACCTATATTTGTTGATCAACTGTTCAGTAATATATTAATTTCAATTTGCAAAATAGAAATATACATACCTTGTTAATTTACATTCAAATTAGGTTATCTATCTATCTCTCTACAAATATATATATATTTCCCACAACCCTATCCATTGTCATGAATACCTATATTTGGTGATGAACCGTACAGTAATATATAAATTTGACAATTCAATATATATATATATATATGCAGAGATAGATAGATACCTAATTTGAATGTAAATGAACAAGGTATAAATTGAATGTAGATACCTATATTTGTTGATCAATTGTTCAATAATATATTAATTTCAATTTGCAAAATAGAAATATACATACCTTGTTAATTTACATTCAAATTAGGTTATCTATCTCTCTCTGCATATATATATATATATATATATATTTCCCACAGCCCTATCCATTTTCATGAAACTTACGCATTTATCTATATCTACAATATATATGGCCCTATTCATTTTAATGAGACTTATGCATATCTCTCTCCCTATATATATATGTATATATATATATTTGCAGAGATAGATAGATAGCTAATTTGAAATTAATATATTACTGAACAGTTCATCAACAAATATAGGTATGTACATTCAATTTATACCTTGTTCATTTACATTCAAATTACGTATCTATGTATCTCTGCAAATATATTATATATATATAGGTGGAGAGAAATGCGTAAGTTTCATTAAAATGAACAGAGATATACATATATTGAAGATATAGATAAATGTGTAAGTTTCATGAAAATGGATATGGCTATGGGAAACATACGTGGATATGTATCATTTTGTGCAACATATATTTCTACCATAACAGAGTTTAAAGGGAGACTAGCCGGTGACAGCATAAAGGATGGTTATGGAAATGACTTACCGAAAGAGCTGAAGGAGGAGAGCACATCGATCTGGAGGAGGTCATCGTCGCTCAGGAGCATGCAACAGAAAGTGAGAAATTTGAAAAATTTGAATAAATTGTAATGTGTAACTTGCATCGCACAAATGAGGATTGCTTGCATAAATAGGTTTGTTGAATTTGAATTGGTAGCAAGTGGATTAATTTGAATTATGGGAGGAAATTTGATCTGCATTCAGTTGAATTATGGGAGGGAATTTGATCTGCATTCAATGTATTAATGGTAGAAGGGATAGCTTAATGGGTATGTAGGATTTGTGGTTGGTGATTTGAAGTGATATTAAGTTTGTTTTTGAATTGTAACCAGTTTTACATTTTTTTTATGATTATTGTTTTTTAGTGGGTTTGTAAATAATAGAGTGATAATTAAGTGTTATATTGAAATTTTGCAATGCATAGTGAGCCTGAGAGTTCGTGTTTTTCAATTTTGCAGGAAAATTCAAAAAAAGTTTGGTTATTATGGACATCTGGGAACCAGTTGATAGTAAAAAGAATATGAGAAATGGGACATGTTGAAATGTATTTTGTTCAAATATATTTGGAATTAAATCACTTGGCAATGTCTTATGTATATGTCAACTCACTTTTAATGCAAGAAGACTTATATTTTGGTTAATAAAAAATCCCTTCACAACAACCTTTTATTGGGAAGGTGGCAAAAATTATTTTATATTGTGCAAATAAGATTATCATTATGCATTCACTTGATATTGTGAAATAGGAAAATAAATGTCTACTTGCATTCACCCACTATTGAGAAGGTGGCAACAAAAAGGTCAACCTATGATAGGACATATGTGAATTTAATATGAATCTGTCATATCATATTTGAAAGGAAATTTGAAATTTTTATTGGTATAAAAATTACCCACCGGTGGGCCCCAGGCTGTCCATAGCTATAACAGCTATGGGACCTTGTCCCACGATCGGCTCCTCTCCCTTACATCTTTTATTGCTATCTTTTATTGCTATCTTTTGTAGTTTTTGCATTACACCCAAATTTGCATGTTTCGTTCAAAGCACCGAGTCTTTATTTTCGCTGGATTTTTCATTTATGAAGCGATAGGAATACTGATTTTCGATAGATTTTTAAAGCTATCCAAAATTAATTGAGTCCGTATAAATGTTGACTTGTAGTAGAAATCTATGCAAAACTACAGATCTGGGCGCAAAATTGTAGGAGAAGCTGACGAAAGAGGAGTAATACAGCCATGGTGTACACGGCAATGAGACCCATGTTCTAACCTCCAGGTCAACTCTTTGTCATTTTGTGCCCAGCGCCAATACAAAAGATTTTCTTTAATTCGCGTGCACCTGCCCTTCGCCCAAAGCAATGAATAAAAAATCATGTTTTGTTAATGGAACTGACCATGGATATCTGATTTCTTCTTCTGATTTAGCAAGTCAACCAGTTTGACAATTGAGTAGCTAGTCAATTTCGTGGAAGGGTCGTCATTTATAGTGGATCTCGTCCACTACAACTGTCCTTCGACCAGAGAGTTATCCTTGTCTTACCTTGCTGGACCCGTTAGTACGGCCTGATTGAATTATATAATAATATTGGCCTTGGGAACGAATTTGTCAAACGTGCGTTCGTTCACTTGGGTGTTTACTGTTTTCCTCCAGGATTTTATGAGCTGCGGCGGCTTTTGAGATTTGTGTCAGCCATGGATGCAGAGAGCAGCGAGCTTGGAAGTAGTGGGAAAAGGAGCTGGTTGGATTCATATTGTTGCAGCCTTTCTCCAGTAAAGAGATTCAGTAAAAATACTTGTTTTTGCTCACAAGAAAACGAGGAGGAGGATTTCAGTTGCATTAGCGACTTGTTGCATTTGCCTGAAGACTCTGAGTTTTCAGATGCCAATCTGAAATTTTACGATGGGTCAACGCCAGATTCATCAGAGACTGATCTGCATGATCTCCTGACGAGCCTGCTGATGGAATCTGAGAATCACAACACGTTTTTTGTGCCAGAGACAATAAATAGCTTGAATGGAGATCCGGGGAAAATGGGCTCAACGTCTTTGTACTCATGGCCGACTCTTACAGAGATAGAGTCTGCCCTGTCGATGTATCATAGAAAGGAGCAATCTTCACCCGCCTCTATACCCACCACATCAATGTCCAATTCGACCACAACTTTCGAGTCGTTGCAGAGTGCAAAATCTCCTCCATTTTCGAATTCAATGTAAATTTTTACACTCTTAACAGTAAATAACCGTTGGTTTGTTATTCAGAATTTTAGATACCCAGTTAACTGTTATGGGTTCATAGAATTTTCAGTACCTAGATAACGAACAATAGGCTCTACATTATTGCATGGTCATTGCAGCTGATAATTGTTAATTATATCGATATCAATCTGTTATGAATTAAATCTAGATCTAGGAGAAAAGATTTATTATTTGAGCACATTCCAATAGTTGTTATAGCATTTATTGATTTAATGTCAATATTTTTAACAATATTGCATTACTAGTTGTGACTTTAAAGTTGTTAGTGTTGAAATGTATTCCTTGGATCTAAAAAACAACAAATCATGTGATACCACATCAGTGCACTAATAAAACATAACCTAGTGAACAACTCGTCTAACTTTTTGTTTTTGGTCTTTTTGGATACCTCAACAAAATGTATGGTGACGTGACATCATATTTGATGATGTGATCTTGAAATCTTAATTATAAACTAGGGACTTGTCAAATAATTTACTGTTAAAAATTAAGAATGATTTAAAGTTTTCAAGTAAGATTTTGAGAAACCCACAATTTGATAGAAAGAGGAAACGCAGAAATATACAAGAAAATAGAGAATGCTACAGATTAACATATTATATTCATTTATTTGATCGATACCAAAATGGCTACAACAGTGCACTTGAAATAGATACATTATAAACCGATAAAGGAAACTTCCAATCTTGCAAACAAATCATGAAGGAAA
The DNA here is from genome assembly GCA_007258455.2 of Sequoia sempervirens. NCBI lineage: Eukaryota > Viridiplantae > Streptophyta > Pinopsida > Cupressales > Cupressaceae > Sequoia > Sequoia sempervirens. The sequence continues at coordinate 3,918 of VDFB02027462.1, read as the reverse complement.
TAACTAAACAACGCATTAGAAGGTTTCGAAGATTCTAAAATAAATTATGGAAACTGCAGGAGTATTACGGGAGAAATTACTTTCCAACACTCCCCCTTAATTTCAACCACAAATTCATTCAACTCCGTAACCAAGTCTTCAGACTCACCCAATTTTTTTCTTTTCCTTCTTGATGATCTTCATGCCTGATGATGCCTTAGTCTTTGTCCAACTACTACGACAGTCTCTCAAACCTTTGTTTTTTCAAAAATTCAATCTTGAACTTCCTGCAAACTTGCCAACTATAGATGTTTTTCCATATTTGTCGTGCCTTCAAACTTGTCATGATTGCTATCACCTTTTACATGCGAACTTTTATACTCAAACGAATTCTTGATCATTCCTATAATTTTCTGCCAACTCAATCTATAAGTCCATCCACAATCCATACACATACAACCTGTCATGGAATCTTTATTCCAACATGTCTTTTCACAATGACTTCTCATACCACAAATAGAACAAGGGTGAAGATCCCAACAATTTTCTTTCTTATGCCCTTCTCTATGACAATATGAACATTCCATTGTTTTATTTGAATTGCATGAACTTGTAACACTAGCAACATCAGTTATATTTTGCTTACCATATCCGAGGCCTACATTTTTGGGCCTCATAACTGGCTGAATGGGCTCTCTTATTCCTTGCCCGTGTTTTCCCAAACCTTTTCCTTTATATCCCATTTTTTTCATAATTTTTAGACCAACATTATTATCAAAACAACTAGTAGCTTTTGTAAAATCAAACTCATTATTACTATCATTTTCATCTTGAAAATCTTTATCACAATCAATTTCAGTAAAAGCACACTTATCAAATAATGATTTCAAATCCTCTGTACTACATGAAACATCACACACCAATTTTTTTCCTTAAAACATTCATTCTCTTCATTCAATCTTGATATTTCCTTTTTGTATAAACTATTCTCTTTTTCTAATTTCTTCATTTTTTCTTCTAAGTCATCAACCAATTTCACTCTTTGTTCCAATTCCTCATTCTTTTTCTTAATCTCATCAAATAGTTTTGACTTTTCTTCAAGCTCTATATTCTTTTCTTCAAGTTTGCACGATTCCTTCATTTGCCAATTATGTACTTCTTCCACAAACTTTAACCTATCCTCTAGTTTTTCAATTGCTTCTGTATAATCACTAATTTTATTTAAAAGTTTACATTTTTCTACTCCCATTTCTTTTCTTAATTTTGTCAATTCTTTTTCTAAAAGATCCTTTTCACATTTTAAACTTGTATTTTCTTTCTTTACCTTTATTAATTCTTCTTCTAAATTATTTGTCTTCTCTTTCTTTACTCTATTAGCTTTTCCCATTATCTAACAAACAATTTTAACTTACCTTATATACTTGATTAGCCTTCTTTGATTCCACAATCTTTCAATACTTTGATTCGTCCACCTTCAAATTCCCTTCTCACAATAACATTTTTTCTTCAAGCTTTACAAATCATAACTTTCAACAACTTCTTGACACGTTCTTCTTTTTTAACATCAATAATTTTCAAACATAGTACCTTTGCTTTGACAACATTACCATCAATGATCTCCCATTCAAATTTGCAAACAATGATCTCACTTCTTTGATACACAGCTCCAAGCTATCTTTCATGCGATCTTCTTTACTTCAAACTTTGCTCACAATTTGCATCTTTTCCATTCCTTCATACAACGTCTCTAATCTTCTCTTACAACAATTTGCAGGTCCAAATGAGCAGCATCATTCAATCCAATGTGACTCCTTCAGTTTTCACAGTAATTTCTCTTTTCCTGCAATCATTTCAGACACAGCTACAAACCCTCGGCTCTGTTACCAATTTGATAGAAAGAGGAAAGACAAAAATATACAAGAAAACAGAAAATGCTATAGCAAAAAAATATTATATTCATTTATTTGATCGATGCCAAAATGGCTACAACAGTGCACTTTAAATACATACATTATAAACTGATAAAGGAAACTTTCAATCTTGCAAACAAATCATGAAGGAAATAACTAAACAACACATTAGAAGGTTTCGTAGATTCTAAAATAAATTATGGAAACTGCAGGAGTATTACGGGAGAAATTACTTTCCAACATAATTAAGATGCTCAACTACTAGATCTTATCCTTATACAGTTTTTTTTTTAACTGTTTTCTTTCTTGACTTTATATTCATATGGCTTTGAACAATGACTGTTTGATGTTTATTTGTATATTGTGAGTTCAGAAACGAGTTATTCTTTACAAGATTGCAACAAGCTAAAAGTGAGGCACAATATTCACTCAAGGTTAAATGCCCTAGGAATGGCATGGAGGATGGGTATAAATGGAGAAAATATGGTTAGAAGGCGATTAAGAATAGCCCATACCCCATGTATAATTCTACTTCATTGTACCCATTAAATACTTTACCTTTTTCTATTCAATTTTTATGATATATTTATACTTTGTGGAGACTGAAGAAAGTTGTATTAATGTGCAGGAGTTACTACAGATGCACAGATCCATCACTTATGAAGGCCTCCATCTTCACCTTCCTTATCCCCCATTGCAGATTAGTCAACAACCCAACTATTCTCTTCGTCGGCAGCATAATAACATTTGTGAAAAAGTGAAAAACAAGAAAGTTGTGATAAACAATGTGATTAATGGCTGCTTTAACAATGAAGGCGGTGATGTAATGCAGTCATCTAAATCACTCACCATTATAGCCGCCCATCATCAACTTTAAGAAGAAAAAGATAAATTCTGTGAATTTTTGGGATTTGGAGAAGAAAATAGTGATTTGATGGATGGAAGAAACTGCACTTATAGTTTAAAACACATTCATTTGTTAAATATCTATAGCAAATAATACGATGGATAGCTTTGTAGAGAAGCATGGAATTGTTTTGTAGTTAATTAAGAGACCCCCTTTAATGGTGTCTAGATAGTTGCACTAGACACCTTTTGGCTCTAATATCAGGGCAGCTCAAAAGTTGGCTTTTTAATTGGGCAGATGTTGTAGACAACTCACGCCAAATGTTGTACACCTAAACTAAAAAAGATAAACATATTTTTTAAGAAAGATTTATATATTTTTATTGGGGCAAGGACACTCATATTTTGTTTCTATTTTTGACTCATGAGGGAGAGAGGCCGATGGTGGGTAGGGCTATGTTGTATGAGGGGTCCACGTCAGTAGGGTTCACATAGGCAATTTTTTTTTAGCAATCCTATAAGAGTCCACTTGTCAACCCAAAAAAATTATTGCGGGAGAAATTTGTGCACATTTTCTAATGCTTTCAGATCATTTTTCAAAATCCACATTTTTCGAGGTCAAAACTAACGTCGACGAATGGTAGACAGTTGTTGTTTGCTTCATGGTTTCCCGCCATGCTAGTACTGGGTCACTAAACTCCCATTAATTGTGCATTAACTTGTCAACATTCCTCGACTATTGACCTTTTCCCTACCACCTCGACATGCATTTCATTTTGCTATCTCTTGTGTTAGCTTCACAACTATGCATTCATGTTATCATTTTGCACTTTAAGTCGTGTCTTGCAAGGCTAGTGCCGATTCGGTTCAAGGTTGACGATGGTGAGGCTATGGACAAGTGGTGGTGATGCATATTTCACAGTTTCTATGTTTTTCAACACCTCCATTGCCAAAAGGAAAAAAATTTAACTTCTATTAAGGCAAGTAAGGTTGTGTTCCAACCTTACAAAGGCAATATCTATCCATTGCAAGATTTTTTTTCCAATTTTCTCGCATTTTTTTTGTAACTAGCTTCTGAAACAAGTTATGATATGCTCAAATCTTGAAGGTTTCTTGTAGCTATAGTATGTCCACCTCTCTGTGTGTGTGTGTGTGTGTATGTATGTATATATGTATATATACA